>JBCEWC010001927.1:25816-37405 GCA_038996855.1 Solanum aculeatissimum | reverse complement strand
AAATTCACACTTACTAAATTTGGCATATAGTTGCTTCTCCCTCAAGGTTTGAAGAGCCAGCCTTAGATGATTCACATTCTCACCCTCACTCCTAGAGTAGATCAATATGTCATCAATAAATACCATAACGAAGTCATCAAGGAATGGCTTAAATACTCGGTTCATAAGATCCATAAATGCCGCCGGAGCATTAGTTAACCCAAAGAACATCACCACAAACTCAAAATGACCAAAATGAGTTTGAAAGGCTGTTTTCGGAATATCACACTTCCTCACCTTCAATTGGGATAACCGATCGATGATCAATCTTAGAAAAGTGGGTCGCCCCTTGAAGTTGGTCAAGTAAGTCATCGATCCTTGGCAATGGATATCTGTTCTTAATAGTCACCTTATTCAACTTTCGGTAGTCAATACACATTCTGAGTGACCCATCTTTCTTTCTCACAAACAACATAGGAGCACCCCAAGGTGAGATTTTAGGCCTACTGTACCCTTTCTCCAACAAATATTTCAATTGCTCTTTTAATTTGTTCAATTTAGCCAGAGCCATCCAATAAGGAGGAATCGATATCGGCTGAGTATCCGGAAGAAGGTCTATGCCGAAGTCGATCTCTCTATCTGGAGGAACACCAGGCAAATCTTCAGCAAACAGATCAGGGAACTCGCTAACAACCGGAACTGATTCAAGCCTAGGTGTCTCACTTTTGACATCTCTAACCCTCACTATATGGTAGATACACCCCTTACCAATCATCTTTCGGGCCTTGAGGTAGGAAATAAACCTACCCTTGACCACCGAACTATTACCCTTCCATTCAAGTACGAGCTCATTGAGGACTTGGAATCTAACTTTTCTAGTTCTGCAGTCTACTGAGGCATAAGAAGCGTACAACCAGTCCATCCCCAAAATCACATCAAAATCATACATTTCAAGTTCAACGAGGTCACCCGGAAATACCCTATGCACCACAAAAATCGGACAACCCCTATACACCTTACAGGCAATAATAGACTCACTAACGGGGGTATACACTGAATAAGGTTCCCTCAAAGTCTCAGGATTCCAACCAAATTTTATGGCCAGTAAAGTAGTAACAAATGACAAGTTAGCACCCGGATCTAACAATGCATATGCATCAAAGTTAAAGATTCATAACATACCCGTGACAACATCTGTAGCATCCTCTACCTCTTGACGACCATGGAGTTCATAGAACCGGTTGTTTCTAGGAGCATTGACAACCGGAGCCTTGGGTGACCCTTGACCACCAGGAGCAACTTGATCTCTCTTTGGATTCTTCGAGCAATTGGCCTGGAGACCCTGTGGTCCAGGCTACCACAACCATAGTAAGCACCCAAGACCCGTCGACACTCACCAAAATGATTGCCACCACAAGTACCACAACGAGGGGCCCTTTGGCCACCACCAACTAGTGCCTTAGGAGGGGGGCCCGAGGATTTGCAATATTCACACCAGAACCATGGCCTTGTTGGAATTGTCCATAACCACCTCTAACATTAGAGAACCCACCTTCAAGTCGGGCCCTCTTCGCCTTTCCCATTCTCCTTTTCTTAAGCTTTTCCCCCTCTATCTATTCAGCATAAGTCATGAGCCTGAAAATGTCTATGTCACGAACGAGCATTGTTATTATGCACTCCTTCACTACTAATTCTGAAATGCCTGATATGAACATGTGCATCCTAGCACGAGGGTCTACCACCAACATAGGGACATACTTTGTCAGCTTTGTAAACTTGAGGGCATAGTCCCTCACCATCATATTCTCTTTTTTCAGGTTAATGAACTCAGTCATCTTGGCCTCCCTAAGTTCAAGAGGGAAAAACCTATCAAGAAAGGCCGCTGTGAATTCATCCCACGTGACCTCAACACCCCTTGGCCTTTCCACAAGCCACTGATTGTACCAAACCTAGGCCACATCCTTCAGTTGGTAGGCGGCCAACTCCGCCTTCTCCTCTACACTCACACCCATGATACTCAGCACCTTCGTAAGTACATCAATAAATTCCTGTGCGCCTTCCTCATCCCTATACCCATGGAATTCTGGAGGGTTCATCCGGGTGAAGTCCCTCACCCAGGATGTCGGAGTGCCTCTAGCAGCGGGAGCAACCGATTTAGCTTGGTTGGCCACTACTTGAGCCAACATGGATACAACATTCCGAAACTCGGTGTGTGATACTTGTTCCTCATTCTCGGGAGCCTAACGAGGGGTGGGAGCTCTTGCTCTTCTTGGAGGCATGTTCTGAAGGAATCACAAAAGCACCCATTTAGGAACAAACACTTTCGTAGCTTAAGCACGATAGAATAGAACAATGAAATGATAAATTCCTAAAATGTCTCCATAGCCTCTCGTTCATAGGTATGGCACGCATCATACCCATGAACAAGACTCTACTTGACGTAGCATGGTAGACTCCAAGGACCATTTCAAACCTAGGACTCTGATACCATCTTTGTCACGACCCGGTTAGGGGGTCTAGATGTGACATGGCGAAGGAGAACCCAAAAGCTCTCGATCAAGCCATCATAGTATCAAAACTCATAATTGGCTCAAAGAATGCAGAAGCGTAACACATAACACGTAAGCTCTAAGGACAAGGGACTTGGGACTCAAGCTATAGGGATAAATCTGGGGAAAAGATGTACATGAAACACGTAGCAATTAACAGTTATCTCTAAGGATAGGGGTATGAGGACTCAAGCTATGGGGGCAAAACTGGGAAAGGGACTTTCCACATAAGCACGTAACACATAATCCAATAAGCTCGAAATCCTTAATAACAAACTCAAAACTCAATAGTTTAATCAAATCCCAAACTCAAGTCATTACATACGAAATATAGTCAAAAAAAACAAGTCAACACATAACGTAGCAAGAGTGTCAAAGGTCCAACACATGCCTCTAGTGGAATGACGGGGGCCACGACAAGTCCGGGCTCACCCTCAAAAGTAAAAATAAACAGAAGTAAACTATTAAATAGCTAGAGGAAAGAGGGCTATTGCCTTTGGAAGAAGGGCTCACCACTAGCAGATAGCCTCAAAATCAAAGCTCGTCGGTAGGTAGATAATACTCGACACCTGCACCTACATGATTAGAACATGTAGACAAAAGTATGGGTTAGCACAATGAAGCACTAAGTATGCGGGCATGCAATACATATGACATGAAGCATGACAACGATATGACAAGGGGACACATGGTTCGAAGAGAATGCACATATCCAAAGGAATATATATAACAAGATGTTTATGCCATTATGCATGAAATGCAAATCTATCAATAATATAATTTTGGGGATTTGACCTCAACCGACTCAATGTAGGACAAGCGAGCTACCACTTGGAACGGACTACTTGCCAAGTAGATCCCAAAACTTCCTTAAACAAGGGGTATCAAAACAAAGCTCCCGATTTGGGGCAATCCCATGGTGGCACATGGTTTGACGGAAGAGGTAAATGCCCGATCCCTCGGTTCTAAGCCAGATCCCACAGGAATACATATATACATACCAATGCTTTTCAAAACCCGAAACTAACCATACTTTTCAAATCATGCATCAATAGATCATAGTTTACCAAAAATCAAACGTTCAAGTCAAGAGGCTTCAAACCAAATCAAGAGTTTCCAAAATCATTCATAATCAATGCAATAAGAGGTAGCTCATTCTACTAAATCACAAACCAAAACAAATGGTGCAAGCACCGAAACGACTCATAGAGTCTATCAAAGAGACATTGTGATCACAAGCCTAGGCATATCCAAACTTATATCAAGACTTTCTCCAAAACAAGAATTTTATCAAAGTATTATCCAATGCAATACATGAATGAATGCATCAAAGCATGAGTAACAGAATTCAAAATTTTAAATTTATCATTCAACTTTACTTCATCAAAATTCTTATGAAAATTTCAAAGTAAAACTCGGCAAGACTTACCCATGCATCAAAATTCAAGAAGAACACATGCAATACTAATTCTTCATACTTTAATGGAGAAAATCATGAATTCCAAGAGTAAATTTACAACAAAGTAACCAAGCGTTTACAGTGAACACCAAACGTCAAGAGAGTTTTGCGAAATCGAGAGAACCCATAGTTAAGTAAAACTTCATAAATTTAAAGATTTGGGTTCTTGGGCTTCATGGATTGGAAGAATCCATGAATTTAGATCCCACATACCTTATACCCGAGCACTCAAATTGAGTAGAGAAGAATTGAACGTTTTCCCCAAATTTCCTTCAAAGATTCAAAAATGGTGATCAAGAGGCTTGAGAGAATTTGATGAAGTCTTCAGAATGTTGGAATAGATGAATGAGGGTTAGGGTCTTATTTTAGGGGCTTAGGGGACCTTAGGATACCAAAAAGGGGCCTAGAGGTTAATTAAATCACGAAAATACCATTAATGAATCGAACTTTTAACTGCCACACAGGGTCACATGGTGGAGATACAGTGGCCATCTATTGGCTCACTATCCGTGTACCTAACCGTGAAACAACACTTAGCCAATTTTCCAATGCGAACTCTCGAAGGACTTTCTGGAATACTTCACGAAGGGGGTTCACGGGCTGTGTGGCTACAAACGGACCGTGTACTGGTCCATGGAGACACACTTGGCCCAAAAACCAACCCCAAACCAAGGCCATCCCACTGCCTCCCAAAATGGACCCCCCAAATGGACCGTTTGAGGTCTCATGGATTGTGGGGTGGTCCGTGAGTCCTCACTTGATCCATGGGTTAGGTCCAGACCAACCTGAACCCACTGGACCATGGTACGAACCCCACACGTACTGTGTACCCTCATATGGTCCGTGGTCCTCTCCTTGGGCCATTTTCAGGGCCTATTCCCAACGTCTTCCGAATTTCAGGCAGTCTCACTATTTTGGCTATAACTTCCTCATCTGAACTCCGAATCTAGTCAAACTAGTTGCGTTGCGAAGCTAACTCAAAGAGATTCAATTTGATATTTTGCAGGCCATACTTTTCAACCCGCATCAAAAGTTATGTCAGCTCAAAGGTTACTGTCTAAACGACCTCTCTAGGCCACCAAATGATCCGTTTTGCGATCGGTCACTTAAACTGAACCCATGGCTATCAAAACTCAACCATGACCAGTATAAGATCATACACGACCAACCATACGGAGTGTTCATTAAAAAAAATTGGGTCGTTACAGGAACACTGTAGCCACCCCTAACCATGGGCCTCTATAGAGAGCTAGATGATCTCTGACTATAACCATAAGAACTACGAGGGCCCTAACCGCCCTTTGATATAGGCAGTGATGCATGAACTGGTCCTTTATGCTGAGGAGTACCAGCTCCCCTATGAAAGCCTCTACCTCCGAATAAAGAGCCGATGAAATGACCTGAAGACCGGACCTTCTTGGGGTCCTTAAACTCCTCTCTCAATAATAACTTCGCCTCCTTGGTGGTACCAACTATAGTCTAAAAAGAAGCTTCCTCCTGTGAGGATCTAAACATATAAGAGAGGATGGAGAATGCCAAACCCTTTATGAACCTGTGAACTCTCTCTCCCTCGGTAGGAATCAATGACAATGCATGTCAAGACAATTGATAAAACCTAGCCTCATACTCAGCTATGGTCATGCCACCCTGGGTCAAAGTCTCAAATTCAATTCGGATCTTTTCTCTAACACTCTAGAGAATGAACCTCTCCTAAAACCCCTCTGAGAACACCTCTCACCCAACTGAAAGGACCCTGCCAGCCTAGAATGCAAATAAAACCACCACCACTCCCAAGCTGGTCCTCTCAACTATAAAGCAACAAATCCGACTTCATTCGAATCCACTAGTCCCTCAACCCCCAATATTTCATAACTCAAAGTGAGGAACTCCTAAGCATCCTCTCCCTTACCACCCTGAAGCTAGGGTGGTTTCATCTTTTGAAACCTCTCGTATCTATGTTAATCATTAGCTACCAATATTGGCTCATGGGCCACTTGAGTTGGAGGAACCATTTGAGTTGGAGTATCAACATACACATGTTGAGGCATCTAAGGTGGCTGGACCATTAAGGCTTAATGGTCTATCACATCATCACCATAATCGTGGGGTTGCTCTCGTACCTAAGGAAGGGGAACCTCACCCGTAGCTGGTGCCAGTGGTATACCTCGAGCAATGGTCTCTAACATGTCCATCATCTTGTAAAGTGTGCGTTGGAGAGTAATTGGATCCTCGGCCTCTAGAGGAGTCTGGTGCTGCCTAGGCTCAACTGGAGGCTCAGGTGAAAGGCTTGTATCATAATCCCTTATATGAGCTGCACCACGAGCATGTCCTTGACCCCTACCTCGACCTTGGGCTTTACCTCTACTCTGCCCCAAGATGGGGCCTCAATAGTAGCCTCATGAGTTGGCTCCTCAGCTCCACCCATAGATAGGGATTTGGTCCTGGCCATCTGCCAAAAGAATACACAACACTCAAAAACCTCACAACAACTACACACAACAGGAAATGAAAGAATAAAAGGAAATTTCCTAAAAGTCTCCGTAGACCCACAAAGATAAGTAATGGACGTCTCCACATCGATCCTTAAGACTCTATTCGACTGGACTTGTACACATGTAAAATCTATGAACTTGGGGCTCTGATATCAAATTGTCACGATCTAAAAATGAGCGTGATGGCACTAGCCTAACCCACCAAGATAATTATGCCAAAACCTGCTCAATTCAATAATAAAACTAAAGTGGAAAGTCTAAATATGGAACAAGCGCTAGGATAACAACTCTATAAAACCATACCAAAATTGTTGTCACGTGTATAAGCCTCTAATACTAAGTACAGTAGAAGGTAAATACAAGCCTGTGTCTCAGTTCTCAAATAGAACATAAGATAATTGTAAAGAGACTATGAGTGTCTGCCAAAATGGACAAGTTACTATCTCTCGAAAATTCAGAAAGCTTGATCTGCAAGGAGGGAAGATAACTTAAATAGAACCTTGTTCACGACCTACACACATGTGTAGAAGCAAGAGTGAGTACAAAAAACACAGGCACTCAACAAGAGGATCTAAATAGCAAGTAAAGTATACAAAATAAAATATTCCTTCCATATCAACCACATACCGCTGAACTACACCTCTACACTCAGAAAAGTCCCAACCACATCAATATATACATATATGTGCATCTATATAATAATCCCTTCCAACAGGTACCTCAGAATATAGCTCAGTAACACCACAATATATCTCAAATATACCGCTCAGTCACATAACAAATATTTTCAGTTAGTTTCAAATATTCAATAAATATAAATCAAGTATAACCATCTCATAGTTCATTCATAATAACATAATCAAATCACAATACAAGATAATATGGTATGATATAAAATGGAAATAGTATGAGATGAAATGAAATGATGGAATGCAATGTCAAGTATTGTGATGCATGTATGTCCTACGATATACATTAGCTGTTATAATCAGTCTAGAACCCATAAAGGAAATATCTGTCCATGTACCTGCTCCAGACGTGAGACCCGATCCCAGTATATTAATATCTCATATCAATGTCTCTGCCACAGATGTGTAGCCCGACCCTATTTCTCTTTCAGTGTTTCCCTGTCATGGATATGTGACCCGATCTCTATTTCTCTTTCAATGTTTTCTATCACGGACGGGTGACCCGATCCCTATTTCTCATCGGTATTTCATCAGTGGTACTCAGTCATAATGCACATAAAGAACATATATATATATATATATATAATGTTACGAAGATGAGTGTAAATGAGAGTCCACATAATAATAAAGACATTATCTCAAGTCAATTATCCAATCAATAAGGCATAATGATAAGTTTGTTTTAAGCCTATATCAGCTTCTCTAGCCCACAAGTGAAACTCAATCATAATATATATTCAATTCCAACAATAAGCCAACATAACACTATCTGTAATTCACATTATCATATCATATAGGATTCCAAAGCCAAAGCACAAGTCCATAATTATCAATCTCAATAATTCACTTCTAAGTCATAAATAAAATTTACAATTTAGCAAGTACTACGCAATCAACCACAAGTGAAACATCGCAAGCCATAAAAAAAGAAAATATAATATTCAAGTAAGTTTAATAGGGTTAAGGATTTCACTTGCATCAAATAGTAGCCGAATCAAGTAGTAATCAGGGCTTTTCCCTCAAATATACACCTGAAATATCACAATCTAATCAAATATAGCATCATAATCACATAACGAATCTAATGGCACTAGAATCAATCAATTCGGGTGAAAATGACAAAATGGTCAAAATTAGGCTAAAATTTAAAGTTTTCGAATCTAAAAATTGATCAAAAATTATGATTCTACGCGAGAAAAGGAGTTCATGGGTGAAAATCCTGCTAAAATTGAGGGAGAAATCTCCAATTAAAGTTTTCAAAATTTTGACATAAAATCCTCAATTTTTGATATTCAAAATCATTAAATTCAAGACAAAAAATCCAGATACAATTCATGGAAACTAATTAAAATGATGATTGAAACACTTACCCAAAGAATTTCCTCAGAAAGTTTCGCCAAAAATTACCTCAAGGAGTTTGAAATATTAAAAATGGAGTAAAAATGATGTTTCTCGGATTAAGCACTGTTCAGATCTAAAAAGACCTCCGAGAATGCGGATAAGGAATAAGACAACCTCCGAGAATGAGGATAAGGAATAAGACAACCTCCGAGAATGCGGATAAGGAATAAGACAACCTCCGAGAATGCGGATAAGGAATAAGACAACCTCCGCAAATGCGGATCAAAACCTCGCGAATGCGGAGTGTCAGCTCACCCAGACCTCCGCTAACGTGGAGAAGGAAAGTGGGTTGCACCAAAACCAGATTTTTCAGCTAAGTTCAGAAATCAGAATAGACCCTTAGTATTCATTTAGACTCCAAATTTCACAAACCAGACATGTACTCATACAAACAATAGCGATCCATACTAAACAATAATCAAAATTTGATTATGAGGTCTCCTTGACACAATTATCAATGCAACTCCAATAAACTAGTTTAAAACTCAAAATATCAAAACTATCCTTGGAGACTTCAAAAATTATGACGAGACCCTTTCTAGCGTTATTTTCATCACCCAGAACTACTGGAACCAACGAAATTTTGATTCGAGCTCCTAAACTCCGAATGTTGACCAAAGTCAAACCTATGAACTAAAAATGCAATTTCGGGTCCAAAATCTTCGTTTTAACTCCGAATTCAGTTATGCAAGTTCTCATATACCAGTTTCGACATTCTGGAGCTAATGGAATCGACAGAATGGAATTTCGACCCTCAAGACTCAAAATAATCTCAAAACTTAAAATTTCTCAACGTAAGCCTTTAAAAACTCATTCTTTTGCAAAACTTCAAATTTTTACAAGATTTTGAAATCCGACTTTCCAACTTAACCAAAAATGACTTGAAGCAACTTTCAAAAATGGAAAAATAGTAATTTAACTAAAATTTTTAAAAATGACCTTCAGGGTTATTACAGAAACCTTCAAATTCATCAAAAACTCTTTCGATTTTTAGATTTGGTGGTGGCGTTTGGATCAAAAAAAGAGAGTTTTGTGGTTGTGGGTATACTCCATAGCAATTTATTTTTGGAATGGTTGGAGCTACTAGTAGTCCGACGATGAACTAGTACTGGTGATTCATCGGAAAAGTAGAGTTGAAAACTCAGAAAGTTATATTAACAATATGTTAAATATAAACGATAATTGTAATACAATTCAATTCAATATTATACATTATTATGAATTTGATAGTTGTTATTTCAAAATAAATATAATACATTTCTAATACCATAAACTAAATTAAATAGTAGTTGAATATTTAAAATTAACATATTACTTGTAATACATTTGTATTATAAATGTTTTAGTTATATATTCACCATGTGCACTTAAACATGCCTATAATATATATATATAATTATTGTTTATTTTTTTTCTCTTACTAACGATATTAGAAGTGTATTGTATCTGAATTTTAAATATCCAAATACCAATTAGTTCATTTGTTATTATATTAAAATTGTGTTAGAAATATATTACATATGTTTAACTATTTTTGGTTTAAAAAAGTTAGGCTATTTTCGATAAAAATAAAAGTTGTTCTATAATTTATAATTAATGCAATTAATATTCCCTCTATCCCATTTTATATGACACTTTTTGATTTGGCATGGTGTTTAAAGAAAAAGAAAGACTTTTAAAATTTATGGTATAAAATAATCCTTAAATACTTGTATGACTAAGAATCATTACATTAAGACCATCTCCAACCCAATACAAAAGTTTATATCAAATTCTATTTTGTTGTAAAATTTGGTGTTTTGGAGCTCCAACCCAACATTAAATTTAATTTTACACCATTTTCGTGTATGAATAGTGTTACACTAGATTTGGTATAACACTATTCATCACACCAATTCACTTTTTGAATATTTTAATATCAAAAGTTTTAACTAAACATTACATAAATTATATATTTTAATTAAATATTAATTATTTTATAATATTAATTTTTTTATGAGTTATTTTTCTATATATGACTTTAAAAAAAATTAAGTTTATGTTAATTCTACTATAAATTTTAATTGAATAAGCGTGATTTTAACGCACCAATCCAAGATACATTGGGAGGTCCAACTCTTATGGTAGAAATGACAATAGATGAAAATTATCGATTTCAATAATTTCTAATTGTACATAAAAAAAAATCAAGGACAAAGAAGCTCATTTTTTAACTATATAATGCATTAATAAAGCATTTATGAGAGCAACATAGTGATCTTGAAAGTTGAATATTTATATAGAATTTAAAGTAAAATTTTCAATTGTGTGATATTTACTTAATTACGTTTCGTTAATGATTTCACTTTTATTTGTATTAGTTATTATTATGTGTAATATATAATTTTTCCTAGCAATTTATATTAGTTAAAAATTATGATATAAAATAAGTTTATATTAAACAACTATAAAAGAAAAGAATATGGAAAGTATGTATAGTGAATATTTTAGAAAGAACTTTGTTTTATAAAAGAAGAAAATATAAACGAAGTAAGAAATAATAGTATAATAATAAAAAGAAAGAAAAATATTCTTTTTTGATGTAGTGGGTTGGAGTTTATTTATACTAAAATAGTACTGACATCATTTTAGTATAAAATTTGGTGTTTTGGACCAGAGATGTCCTAAGGATACAAAAGAAATTTTAAAGTTAAATTATTTTCAATTAGAATAAGATGACATTCTTTTTGGGGACGAGCCAAAAAGAAAAGAGTGCAACATAAAATGAGACACAAAAAATATATTATTTAAGTAAAAAGAACTTATTCTCTGACACATTTAGCAAAAAGCCGTCATCTTCAGAGAAGAAACATGTTTATATACTCAGCTTGCCAATAAGCCTCTGATATACAATAGGATCTAGGAGCAATTCTTCATCATCTTATAGAAGCTTTGATGAAGAAGAGAAATTTTAAAGTTAAATTATTTTCAATTAGAATAAGATGACATTCTTTTTGGGGACGAGCCAAAAAGAAAAGAGT
>JBCEWC010001927.1:0-25716 GCA_038996855.1 Solanum aculeatissimum | reverse complement strand
ATACTCAGCTTGCCAATAAGCCTCTGATATACAATAGGATCTAGGAGCAATTCTTCATCATCTTATAGAAGCTTTGAAGAGAGTTCATGTGGAGCCGCAATAAGTTTCATATCGAGAACTTAGTGAAATCATCAAAATTTAAAAATGACTTTCTAATCTCAAATATTAAATTTGATCAACTCTTTATTTGTTCAATTTTTAGAACTCAAAAACTCTGTCAAAACTCATTTGAATGCCTTGGGACACAAACCAATAGACCAAACAACTCAATCATTTAATAAACCTATTAAAATCTCATTTTTAGTTCATCTTCCTCAAATGTTGACTTTGGTCAACCATTTCAACTTTTCAAAATGAAAAACTCATCCATATTCTATCCAATCACCTCGAAAATTTTGTCATCCATTTCCGCAGATCACAAATACCATATTGAAGCTACGTAAAGGGATAAAACAGTCAAATGATGACATTACATAGTTATACTTAGAATTTTATAACAAGTCTCTCTTCTCTCTATCTCTCCATCTCTCTCAAATTCTCACTTACCTCTCTCTTGCTCCCCCCCCCCCCTTGCTCTCTCATTCTCCCGCTCGCGTATCTCCTCCCTCGCTCTCATCTCTTCCTTTCTTGTCCCCTCCCTCTCTATATCTCGCTTGAAGTAATATTCAATAAGAAACAAATGACTTGAGGGTTCAGATGTGATATCCTTGACACAAATTAGGTGAGAGATTTGTATCAAGCAAGAGATGGTGGCAGCCTCTCCTCTTCCACTTCTCCTCTTTAATTTCATACTCAAATTCTTAGTATGTCTAAATGAGGAAGAGACACAATATTGTATCAATTGTAATCTGAAAGAGTACACAACACGTGATACAAATGTATAACAAGAAAAAATATAGTTGAATACATCGATACAGATCTATAGCAGTTGCACATACTCTCAAATATAAGTTGATACATAGTGAATACCCAAGGAACAAATCATTTGATACAATTGTATTTGTTGATACAAGTTGTATTTATTATTACACTTGATATAACTATATTTGTTGATAAAATCAATTGTATAATTTGCATTCATGATAGAGGCTGACACAATGAATACAACATGTAT
Source organism: Solanum aculeatissimum (assembly GCA_038996855.1). Classification (NCBI taxonomy): domain Eukaryota; kingdom Viridiplantae; phylum Streptophyta; class Magnoliopsida; order Solanales; family Solanaceae; genus Solanum; species Solanum aculeatissimum. The sequence continues at coordinate 24,602 of JBCEWC010001927.1, read as the reverse complement.
TCATCCTCTCACGCGTTTCTCTCCTCTGACACAATAAATACAACATGTATTCATTCTCTCACACGTTTCTTTCCTCTCTCTCTCCCAAATCTTGCTCATCTCCATTAATTCTCCCTTTTTCAATTTTGCTTGCCTCTCTCCTCTTTCTAACTTATACCTATGAATCATATATAATTAAATAAATTATAGCTATAAATTTCTAATTTAGTCCAAATCATGATAGTTCCTCTATTATTTTTCTCTCACCATTTTATTAAAATTTGACTATCTATCATGAAAAACAGGCCTCATGAGTCATGACCTACTCATTAAGCATTAGAGAAAAAACACCTCAGTGCTAATCTATTACTTGGTTAGGTAAGTCATTGGAGGCAGAAAAACATGATGCTTGATTTGGTTGATTTTTGAAGGACGTGTTTGTGTTTTCCAAGTGATTTGAAGTGGAAATACAATCAACCACATGTTTCTAAGATATGAATTGCTCACAATAGATAGCTTTATGTGGATTACTTCCTCATCACTCTTGGTGAAAATAAGCTAAGGGGTGTTTGAATTGACTTTTTTCAAGTGGTTTATAAGTTAAAAGTTAAAAATCATAAGTCATAAGTTGGATCCTTTACTTTTGACTCTCTCTTTTTTTGTTGCACTTTTTTTAGTTTTAAACGAGTGCTTTTAAGCATTTTTTTGTGTTATCTAAGCACTTTCAAAACTTAAAATGTGCTTAAAACCCAAAAAAAAAAAATCAATTCAAACAACCGCTAAAATTTTTCTGGGAGAATCGATTTTATAGTCACTTAATTTATTTTTAGTTTTAGAATTTTTATTTTATATAAGATTTTTAATTTTACATATAATTTTTTTATTTTTTTTTATATAAAATATTTAAAAAAATCACTTTTATCAATTCAATATGTGAATGGTCGAAAAATCTCATTTTCCCTTTTTTTTCCTATTGCCTAAAATATGCTTCATTCCTTCTTCCCCGATAAAGGAAAAAGACGAGAAACGTACAAAATGTAAGGTGATCTCTTATGGTAGAGTTACTATCTTGTACTCCTTTTATCTGAAAGAATTTGGAATATAAGTCAAGCCTTTAATTTTCACTATGAATTTATTTTTTAATTTATACTACGAGACAATGTGTCTAATGGTCTATTATTGATAATATAAAGAAAAATTTCTCAATGAAAACAAGTACAAACAAGGAGATTAGGTCTTACCTAACCAATTTTAATAAGGTGAGGAACCTCTTTTAATTAACCAGCATGAAGAAAATAAGAGACAGAGAGAAGTTTTCTATGATCATCACGAGTTTAAAATACATTCTTTGATGATATTGCAAATGAGGATGTTTAAATAGTGCAAAATGTATAAAAGTCATGATGAAATTTGAGTAATTAAACTTAAACTTTGTTTTACAAAAGTATGAACTTAAAACGATAGATTCCCTTCTAAATAACTTGAAGTATTTTCCTCTTTTCTTTTTCAAATCTATCTTATGATACTTGATTATTTATTAATTTTTCTTGAATTTATTGGATCTTGTTGAAGTTGGCGACACTATCATATAATTTTACTTTACCAGTCACATCGATAGATGTCTTGAAACAAACTCTTCAATCACCTTGTCATTCCAACTATTTTTTCTTCCGCACTTAACTTCTTATTGTTATTGCGTAGAAAAAAAATATTTTCATCCCAAGATGCATTTTACAAAACAATAATTCAACATATCATCTTCCACACGTCCCTCAAAGGTGTCCTCATCTCGTAATTTAGCAAATTTATTTGTGGAGAAAGTACAAGTACTTACATCTTGTAGTTACTTGTTTGTGTTAATAAGTGTAGTTACATATTTAACAATTATATAAAAAGAACAAGAAGTCAGCATAACTAATGATTTTAAATATTTAATAATAGTATAAGAAAAAATAATTAAAGAAAAAATTATTTAACTCTTTAATAAGTATCACTTCACATGAAATGAAACGGCAGAAATATATTTACATATGGGAAATCATCATTGTTTTTTAGATTTTATTGCAGTAATTGCTCTCTTTGTAGGCAATTTGTACGAAGTTAATAAAATGTGTGATTTAAGTAACTTTTCACTACATCTATGCATTGTTGAAACCAAAAATAATGGCAATGTTGTTCTTTTAATTTATTCACATTCTTTAGCATGAATAAGGATGAAATGAAAAATTCCCATTTAAAAATTTAGATACCAAAAGAAAGAATAAACTAGGAATATATCATACATTATGAAAATCATCCTTAGGAATATAAGCAATAGTGTGCATATTTTTGCAGCATTATTCTGAATATAATTAGTATTTCAAGAGAACTTTTAATACTTTTTTGGCCTAAGAATAATATGTTTTTTTTTCTTTTTCAATTTGTCATTCATGACATTTGTTCCTTTTCCATCTTTTAAATTAATATACTAAAAATGAGAGTATTTGGTCAAATTAATCTTGTTTGGTAGCAATCAGAATTATTTGGCAATCAAATCTTTAATTTCTTTTAAATTTCAAAATTATAATATCATCGATATAATCTTTACAGTGATTCATGTTTAATTTTTTCCAAAATTCACATTTTTATTACTCTCTTCGTTTTCATTTATGTGGCAGAATTTTGAGATTTAACCAAGTTTTTTTTATCATAATATTTTTTATATATATTTAAATATCTTGAATTGTCAATTATTGTGACTCATAGTACTTCTTACGTAGTTTTCAAATTTGTAAAATTTATTTCAAAAAATGTAAAGATTCTATACCTGAATCAAGTTAAAAAATAAACTGTTTGATTCTAAAAAAAAATCTAACAATACCACATAAATTAAAACAAAAAAAAGTAGAATATTGTATTTCTTACCATGAAAAAGTAAATTTGTGCATTAGAACGAATACTTGAAACCATTCACCAAGTGTCAAGTAACACAATGAAAATGTTTGGTCAAATTAGTGTGAATGTAGGTAACAGTCGGGATTATTTATAAATATTTAATTATAATTAAAATATTAATTTAAAATTAGAATTCATAAATTCAAAATTTTGAAATTTTCAGATTAAATTAAAATGGATTGAGAGAAGCTTGCTAGTAATGAGATTACAATTTACAACTATGGCCACATCACCTTTTCTCTCTTCTTTAGAAACTCCTGTTTAGATTATGCTTCTAACTCTTTAATTAAGTATAAAATAGGAGTAATAATTAAAACAATACACTAGTACTTAATTTAATTATCATAGACATTATCTTTTCCTCAAAAAGCTGAAAAGTGAATGAAACCAATAAACGGCCTGATTAGTGAGTAATATAGTGAAAGGTCATTAATTATAAATTGTGTATGCTTAAGGGAAAAAAATATTGATTAGTGCGTCACCCGTATAAAAAAGAAAAAGATGATTATAAGACCTTTAAAATGTTATTGTTAAGACATAGTATAGTAGAATTAAATATTTTAAAGTGTTTCCTTCTAAGGAATTAATTATTAGATGAAATCATTCATATAATTCAAGGTGTTATCAGATGTAAAAAGAAAAGAAAAATAAAAGAGAAATGTGTGTGTGTGTTTTTTTCTAATAAACAAGATAATTTTTTCATTTACTTAATATGCATCATTACAAAGTGGAAGAGTATTGCATCAGCTAATGGAGTTTGGATAGATGTTATACTATAGATATTGTTACGATCTTGATCCGTTGTGCTTGGCGCACATATTAATCTTTGATGGGAGAATCATTACTATAACTCAATTAAGCAAAACTAACAAAGAGATGATCATTTAAAGATATAGAGCAGATTTAAATAGCAATCAAAGTTGATTTCCATAAACTCAAATAAAATAATTGTAATACTCTAAAAGTTGGAAAGATGAAACAAGAAGAAAAAAATTGCAAAACTGATTTGGTGCACTAGTCTGCGAGATCTATTTTACGATCTATTGAATCTACGGATCGTGGCCAAGAGTTCGTAGATGGTACCTGGGAGTTGAAAAAAGTTTGAAAAAAAGTCGAGTTTTACAAATGAAGTTTACGATGCGTGAAAGTTTATATGAGTTGTAGATAACCCTCATACGTGGGATACTACAATTCGATTTTTAAGGGTCCAACAGGACGGACCAAGTTATGGATCGTGATTAATTTTATGATTCTTAGAACTATTCATAGAATACCAAGAACACTTAAAATATTTTGAAAAATAAGGCAGTTCTACTAGGGGGGTTATACAAATCATATAAGGGTCTGCAACTTGTGCTTTGGTCTTGTGGTTCAAGGGTCAAATTTACATAGTCGCCATACTTTTTCTATGGGCCAATAGGATGGTTCATAGATGAAAGCAAAAAGGATGGTTTGTAGAAAAATTCTAGCAAACTAGAATTTGAAGACAATTTCTACGGAGCGTAAAAGAATCTACTATCCATAGATGGGGGTCGTAGAACTTGTTTGATAGTTTCAATGAAGGATATTTTGGATCTTTCTTACTTTTCTAACTCCTAAGCTCTGACCTTTTGGACCTATAAACTAACCAATACCTGTTTTTACTCATTAAATTCACCCTGTTCCCACTTAATATCTAAAACTCTCAAATTCTCCCAAAATTTCTTTTTTCTTCAAGGATTCCTCCAAGATCAAGCTTAGGGTTCTACCATTCAAACCCCCATTTTGAGGTTCTAAGCAAGGATTCTTCCTACGATATGTGGGTGTTCATTTATTGACTCCTCTCATCCAAGAAGCCTAATAAATTCCTAACGTTTCCAATAAAATTTAGATGCATGAATTAGAAATTTTGATCAATTATCATTGGGTCTTATGATTTATCCTTTATTTCATAGTTTTTAATTAAATTATACAAAAATTGATATTAAGTTAATAATTTCAAGGTTTTATATGCAATTTTTCTAATGTTTCATCTAGGATTCATAAAATTCAATATGGGTTCCTTTAATTATGATTTCAATTACTATTGTTCTTCATGATTATGCATGATTTCATTCAAATTATATGATTTTAAGTTGATTATTTGTGATCCCATGCTTTTGCCCTAATTTTCACTACAAGTTATGATCATGAGTTGATAAGATTCTCAATCAAATTTCATGAAAAGAATGAACTAAGGTTTTATGAAACTCTTCAAGACAAGTATGAATGATTATGAGTTTTCTCACCTAAGCATGGATTCACAATGAAGAAAGGCCTACACACATACTACATGAATTAATCAAGTCTTTATGGAACAAATTAATAGTTGTTTATTGTCGTTCCACATATTAAGCTTTATATTTTATGATAAGTATTTCGTTTGAATTTAACTTAGCACCAAGTGGACTTTGAGGTAGGGGCTTGACTTGAGAAGTCCCTCGTAACAAGCTCTAGTCCCATAACTAGGTGTCACTATAGGATTTTGTTTATTTAAACATTCTAGTGGACCTATGTATAGCCTATGTCATGACTTGTTTTACAGGGTAGAGTCTACCTTCACAAGTAGTCTTTCATTTTTTTGGTGTATGGAAAAATGTTGAGATTTCATGTTATAGCTCGTATGGTCTTATTGTCGATTACATTGATATCCCACATATAATATGATTGTTTTAACTCATTCTTTAAGTTTCCTTTATGATTCCTATTATGCGTTGGCCACACTTACGTTTTACTGATGCTTTAAATACATTCTCTGTCATGTATTATTTTGGTCAATTGCATATCATGATATCAAACATGTTGTATTACTCACGTACTTAGTACCTTTTATGTACTAACTCTTTTTTTTTTTTGGCCTATATTATATCATAATATAGGGTCAAACGATCACCCCATCCTCCATGTAGCTATTGTTATCTCCAGAGGTCAAAGTTGGTGAGTCCTCATGATTTGAGGACATGTTTATGATTCTAAAAGATTTCTCACTTACTTGGTTTTCATTTTATTTCAAACATCTAGTTGGTTAGGGTTTGTCCTAGTAATTCATTTATGATAGAGGCTTTTAGACAAATGATGTAAAAAGAGTCTATGTTGTCTTTTGATTTCTTCCTACCCTATGATGATATTTCTAGACTTTCTCATTTTACTTCTGCATTCTTACGTGTCTATAAATAGATTTGTATATATATTTACTCCAGTCATGCTCATCCTTTCTCGAAAGTATCCTTTTTTTAAGAACACGATCAACAAAAAATTATTATGTTTGTGATTCTTCATCCACCGATGGATAAAATGCTTACTTTATGTTTACTTGATATGCTAAGAGGTTTGATTGGAGTCCTTTTGGGTTCTAATTGATGGGTCACATCTAGAGCCTAGCTTGGGTCATGAAAAATTTGGTATCAAAATACAAAGTTTAAAGTCCTAGGGTATCTAAAAGTCGCATCCAGTAGTGTCTTGTTCATGGGTGTAAAGCGCACCACATTTATGAATTGGAGGCCATAAGGCATTTTAGGAAATGTTCCACTTATTTCGTGATCTATTTTATACGATAGCGTGTACTCTAAGATTTTATCCTCTAACATTTTTTCTTTACGATTTTAGAGAATGATTGCAAGATGAGTTCCATTTCAAAGGAGAGTCAATGCTAATGGGGGGTGAAGTCCCTCAAGACCCTAATAACCTGCTGAAAAAGTGGCAAATGTCAAATTTTGAACTGCTATCTCAATGCTTTCCCAAGCCATAAAGGTTCAAGTAAATCAAGGGACAATAACTCCTCCCAATATGAGCTTGGTATCAACAAGGGTTTGAGATTTCATGAGGATGAACCCACCTGAGTTTCATGGGTCCAAGGTGGATGAAGATCCAGAAGAATTCATTGATGAGATGTATAAAATTATGACCAATATAGGATTGTTGTCGAAAAAATTAGGTTTAGCGGCCTATCAGAGGGTCCTATAGATTGGGAGAAATAAAAGATTATTTTTCTTGATCACTTCTTTCTACTTAAGTTGAGAGAGGTGAAACTGTTGGAATTCATCAACTTAAAAAAAAATATGAGTGTTAGGGAGTATGCTCTTCTGTTGACCAAGTTATCTAAATATGCTCCGGCATTGATGGCCGACTCTCGAGCTCGTATGAGCAAGTTCATTTTGAGAGTCTCGATGGTAGTGATAGAATGTAAGACTGCCATACTTATCAAAGAAATGAACATTTCTAGATTAATGACCTATTCTGAACAAATTGAAAGCTAAACTCAAGGAAAGAAGGGCTAGAGAGTCCAAGAGGCTCAAACTTATGGTTGTGGTTTCTCACATCAAAGGTTCAGTGGCAGAAATGGTCGTTCAAAATAAGTTTAAAGGTTCTCGGGTCAAGGCTTCTCTCATGCTTCAGACCAAAGGTTTAACAAGGATAGGGTGTCTAGTCCTAAGTTCTAAGGGAGTAATATTAGTGGGCCTTCTTTTCCTACTTACCAAAAGTGTGGTAGGAATCATAGGTGTAAATCCTTAGTGGATATCGATGCTTACTTTGGATTTGAGAAGGTGGGGTTCAAGATAGCATATTGCCCTACTATCGCTGTCCAGGGGAGTGATGGTCCTTCATAGGTCAATCTACTATGATTGATCGACATATTCAATAAGGTACTCCTAGTTTGGGTGGTGGTGGATCGTCGCCCAAACTACACCTCCAATTAGAGGATAAGCGGTCGATGTCAAAATATAGTACCTAACAAAGGTTAGGATCAAATCCCACAGGGAATACGGTTAGACCTGGAGCAATTATGAGCAATTAGAACAAATTAATCTACTTATTTCCTGAAAAAGAGGGGGGGGAGTTTGTAAACTGCAAAAATTAAACCTACACTAAAGCAATCGATCAAGTGCAAGTGTTGTGAAATCAATGGAAGAAGTAACTACGGTATTGTGTTCCCCATGGTTCCCTAACTCAGTATATCTAGACAATCGTAATATTATTTAGTGTGTTGCATGCAGGACGGTAAGTTAGTTCACCTAACCCTTTGATCCAGGCGAGAGGCAAATTTTACTACGTGATTTGATCCATCCCCGCGGTGTGATATTACTAACCCTTATCTTTTGTCCCAGTACAACCATCCCGTGATCAGTTCAGGTTGATTAGATGAGAGTGATCACATTGAATCTTATTAACTACCCCTTTTTCCCATTCATTACCACCTTGATCCAGTAGATAAGAATTTGGGCAAGTTCTAACGTTAGCCACCGTTAAAAAGCATTCATATCGAAGGGCATAATTAATACATACATGCATACTTTCCCAAAAGTACAGATTATCAAGATTTTACTTTGTTAGTTCTTCATGAAAATCTCAATGCAAAGTCACAAAAGATGAGTTTTCAAATCTCTCTACTCGTTCCTCCCTAGTCACATACGTAAAAAAATCTATTTATAATGAGTAAAAATCAAATCCAAAATGAAATAGAAAAACTAGAATCGACAGGTAAAATTGGAAAGGTTACGGGTCGTATGAGGAACCACGACTGGTACCTGGGCTTCATATACTTCATTGCACAAAATCTATTATCATCCTATGAGACCCTCCTACGGGTTGTCTTTTGACATACGACCCGTAAAGGGTTTCGTCTGTCTCTTCTAAAACTTTTCAAAACATTCATTCTCTTGGCATGATCTTATCCACAACTCGAAACCAATCTTACAATTCGTAAGTAGCGTCATCTGACTGTACTTCAGTATTTAACATGTCTTCTGGTCCTCAACCTACGAAATCACATATGACCCATGAAGAATTTTATGGCTTGTCTGATAACTCATGGATGTACATCTAAAACTTGGCCCTTCACTGGATCTGACTCATGAAACTAACATACGATTCGTGGAGTGAACCATGGACCATAGAGTTCATTGTAAATCACCAAAAACTTCAATTCTACAACACTTTGCCCAAAATTACCATCCTATAAACTCAACATAAAAACACATCAAACCTACTAACATCACTTTGAGAATACACAAAATCCTAAGTTTTAAGCATAAAAAGTATTGTGTTTTGGCAGCACATCAACACCCTCAACTTAAAATTGTTGCTTGTCCTCAAGCGACAGACTCAATCTAAATAAGCAACATAGTAACACACAAACCTCAATCTAATGGCACACATTATCTCAAAATTAGTCACAGATACCCAACCAAACTCATTAGTGCATTTATTAGGCACTTATCAGACAAACTCATGCGTATCAATACAACAGTGCAACTATGACAGTCAAGGCAATGCTCAAAATCAACAATCACTGAGATAGTCTAAAATCAGCAGCATATTTCAAGTGCTCTTACAAAAAAAGAAGTCCCATATCCCTCTCAAAGTAACAAATACAAATTCGATACTTGGAACTGACAAAAACTGTCACTCTCACAAAGATATTCAAACACTATGCATAATACCATAGACTTACCCTTATACTCATGACTATGACCTTCAACTATTTGGACTAGGATCACTCTAGGACTTTCTTGACTTGTAACGTAGGCTCAAGGGACTTTGGTATGATGTTTTTGGAACATAGTAACTAATGACCCTTCTTGACACTGCGTTTTTTCACACTCTCGCCCTACCAACGTTGACTTTTGCCTTATTTTTCCCTTTTCCTATTTTAAATAATTTCGGGTGCCTTATTCTTATTTTAAGTCCCTTACCTTGAATTTTTCACATTCTTTTTCTTGTTAGCTCATAATCTAGACATCTATTGATTTCTTTGCACCTAATTCATATTTTATCCTTTTTCATTGCATTCCTGTGTTTCCTTTCCCATTTTGATGTGATTCCTTTGTAGCAACTATCGTCAACTTAGGCTTTTGGCTTGAGTTGAGGTGCACGATATCCAACCTTTGAACCAGGGCCATTTTTGGGTAGCCTCCCTCAACTTAGACTTTTTCCTGAGTCGAGGTACATAATATTCAAGGAAGGACCAGGGCCAATTTTAAGATTTCACAGACAAAAAGAATTGGTTACTCAGGTATTTACAAAGAAAAGGTACATGTAAGGCTCAAACATTAGGAACAAGGGATACATAATGCATTTGGTTGGTCAATTTAGGCTAAGTGGACTAATATGAGTAATGGTCGTAGATACTTTCCTAACCAACTAACCTACAATCTCAGTTAAAGTAATAGGGCAAGTTCTAGATTGAAACATAATATTAGAATCATGCAATAACACTTTCACACACATGACACTAAATACATTGTCAATATAGACTCTTAAATCATGCATTTGTTCACATTTAAGCCTAATTTGTCAGAACAAATACTAAGAAACACTGATTTGTACATGGTTGTCATCAAACTACCTAATAGTACATCACAAAAAAAAAATTGAGCGGTATCATTTACACAAAACTAACATATGCCACAGATATCAGTACAATATGATACTCATACTACTTATACATCATAAACATGTCAGTTCAACAGAATATAAATGTCCTTAGGGAAAGAATACAAGTAAGAAAATCCTGTGGACTCAAAAATTGGGATAGTTATAGGCCATGGTTACTTAGACTTCGCCAAGGCCTATAACTATTCACACTCTATCGAAAAAGTTTTGCATTATCCTTAATGCAGCAAATACGCTAAAGTAAAGCACAAGGGTCAAAAAGAACATACCTGGGCACCTAAGAGCCGGTGTGCTTGGGTTGCCTCCCAAGCAACACCTGATTTAGTGTTGCAATATGACATAGACCACTTGGTTACTCAGACTTTACCAAGTCCCTATGCTTTCATATTTAACTCATCTGGTCGCTTCATTGATTGACAGATATTGAAGACAACTTCTTCATCATTCAACCTAAACTTGAATTGACCTAATTCCATGTCCACTAGGGCTCACCTAGTGGCTAGGAAGCATCTTCCCAAGATGATTGGGATATCAAAGTCAACTTCGCAATCTAGGATCATGAAGTTTGCACAGAATATGAATTTCTCCATGTTACTAGCACATCGTACAGTATTCTCACAGGCTTCTTTACCATCTTGTCAGCCATCAACAATTGCATTCTTGTTGAAGTAGGGTCTCCCAAGCCTAACTTCTTGAACACCACAAGAGGCATTAGATTGATACTAGCACCTAAATTGCATAACACTTTTGCAAAGTCAACATCTCTGATGGTGCAAAGTATGGTGAATGCTCTAGGGTTCTCTTTCTTAAGCACCAAGGACCTTGTCGCAATAGCACTGCAATGTTGTAGATCTTGGGACAATGATTGGCTCACCATCCTCTTTTTGGTCACAAGGTCCATCATGAATTTGGAATACTCGGGCATCCTCTCCAATGCCTCAATGAGGGAAATGTTGATAGTAAGCTTCCTCAGCATAGAGATGAAATGTTGGAGCTTACTATCCTCCTCCTTTTTCTTGAGTCTTTGAGGGAATTATGGTAGAGGCCTAGGTATGGGATTCAACTTTCTTGGGGTTTCCTCTTCAGTGCTTGCCCTATCCTTAGCCTTATTATCTCTAATCTTTGCATGCTTTCTCTCTACTATGTCTTTATGAACCTCAACATCATCAACCGACATTGGTGGGTCAATAGTCCGCTTTCCACCTCGTGTAGTCACTACCATGCATTGCCCATCATTCTTTAGATTCTACACTGTGTTGCTTGGAAATGTACCCTTTTGGTGCTGGTTCAATTGTGTAAACATCTGATCAAACTATTACTCTAGTTAATTGATAGCAATAGAATGAGACTCAATCTTCTGATTTATTCCTGAGATATCAACTCTTATCACCTTTAAGGTCTTATCCTGGGTGTCTGCCTTCTTTAATAGCTTATCAAATATCTCCTCAATGCGCACACAACCAACCTAGAATCACGATTATATAGTGTCATATAAGGACCATTTTTGTACCCATCTTTGTGACCCCAATCACCGTCTCTGCCTTGGCCTTTGTTCCTATCATAGTAGCCTCCTCAATTGTTATCCTTAAAATTATTATCCCTGGTAAAGTTTCGACCTTAGTTCACTTGACCTTGGTGCCAATAGTCCTGGTTGGACCCTTGGGCGTTGGTTCGGGAATCCCCCATCTGATCAGTCACAAAGCATGAATCCTCTTCATAGTTGGGATCCTTATACATGGGTGCACGTGGTGGCTGGTGACTTACTACATTAACTCTCTCTTGAGTTTGCTTCATCAGTAAACCCACATTAGTATTGATCCGAGCTAGCTCCTGTATCATATCTTCATTAATCCTAGCTTGCTCTGGATTAGTAGTCACTGCAAAAGAGATTTTAGTAGTGGATTTGTCTCTTGAGCCCCATGCATGGTTCGTCTTTGTCACTGATGTCACTCAGGCCACACTTCTTTTTAAGGTAAAGCGATCGATGTCAAGTATTTAACCTAACCAAGGTTAGGGTCAAATCCCATAAGGAATACGGTAGGCTCCAGAGTAGCTCAGTTGTAAAATGGGTTAATTAAACTGATTATCTCCCTAGAAAGAAGAAAACAAAGGGGGGGAGGTTTGCAAATTAAACTAAGTAAACTAAACTAATGCAGTTGAGATGTAATCAATGGAATAGCTAACTAGGGTGATGTGTTCCCCATGGATCCCTAACTTGATATTATCAGATATGTGTAACCTTTTTCAGTGTATAGGTGTAGGACAGTAAGCTAGGTTCACCTACACCATTGATCCAATGATTAGTTAAATTTTATCCCGGAACTTGATTTATCTCTATGATGTAGCTATAATAACCCTTACTTTAATCCTAGAATAACCTTCCCTTAATCCGATTAGGTTGATGAGACGAGATAAAGCTCAATCATCTCTTGTTAATTATCTCTTTTTCTATTCATTACTTCCTTGATTCGGTAAGTAATACTAGGTGAGTTCTAACGTAGGCCTCTGTTAAAAACAATTGAAGTGAAAAGGATTAATTAATATAACCTAATACACCTTCAAAGAATTACACAATATTTGATTTTATCTTATTAGTTCCTCATGGTTCCCACAACCCTAGTTGTGGATTTAGCTATGCATGACTGGTGTAGATGCAAAGATTATAAAAGAGAACAACATAATTAAACACTTACACAGATGAAATTGAGAATAAGAAATCCAACTCTTCAATTAAGATTGTAAAAATCGAATCAAGAACACAAGGCGTTATTTTTCTATTACTAAAAGCACTAAAATATGTCAATAATATAAAACTCTCTAGAAACTCTCTACAAACTCGAAAAATAACCTAAAAATCCTATTTATAATAAGTAAAATACAAAGTCAAAGCGAACCATAAAAATTGTGTTGGTGAACTTTATGGGACCCTTTCATGACTCGTGGACCACTTCACGGCCCGTAGATCAGGGTTTCACGGACTCTAGCAGTGTTCTGTAGATGACTTCCACGAGACCATTCCATGATCTGTGTAAGATTCTACGGCTCGTGGGAAGTTTTATCTATGACTCTCCTGCACTTCTCCACTTTTTGATCTTTAGGGTACGACCATCACTTTATGGCTCATATGTACTTGTACGACTCGTGGATCCTCCTCATAGAATTGACTATAAGTTTGCACCCCTCAATGGAAGTTGATACGAAACCCACTCTACGGTTCGTAAACTCCTCCACGACCCGTAGAGGGTTTCATGGATCAAAAAAAACCAATAACTTCAACATATTTTTCCCGAAGCTTTGCCAACATTGTAATCCTACAAAACAAACACAAAAACACAATCAAATCTACTAACATCGCATTGAGAACATACAAAATTCCAAGTTTTAAACATCAAAAGTGTTGCATTTTGGCAGCACATCAACACCCTCAACTTCAAATTGTTGTTTGTCCTTAAGTGACAGACTCAATCTATATAAGCAGTATAGAGACACACAGACTTCAACCAAGTGACATAAACTTCATCAAAATCCAACACAAATACCCACACTATATTTCAAATCCATATCAGATAGTTATCCAACAAACCAACACAGATCAATGTGCTCAACAGTGAAACTATGATAAGTCATGCAATCATAAATAAGAAACAATCATTGACTTAGTCAGACATCAAAAATACAATACAAGTGCCCTTATAAAAAGAAGTTTCATCCGTCACTCAGAATGATATTTTCAAATTCAGTACTTAGGACAATACTACAACACTCAATCTCACAAATGATATTTAAATACTGTGACCAATACCATAGGCTTGCCCTTATACTCACGACTGACACTTTCAACTAGTTGGTTTAGGATTACTTTAAGACTTTCTAGGCTTATAATGCAAGCTCAGGGGGCTTTGGTATGATGCTTTAGAGACATAGTGACTAATGGTCCTCCTTGACACTGAGTTTTTCTACACTTTTGCCCTACCAACCCATATTTTCTTTTTGTTCCCTCTTTCTCCCCTTCCAAACCTTTTAGGGTGTTTTAGACTCACTTTTTGCACAGTGCCTCTATTTTTTCACAACGTTTTTCTTTCTAGCACACTAATTAGGCACTTTTCTCTCTCTCTCTCTCTCTCTTTTTTCTTTTACACCCTTTCCAATTATTGTCTTCCCCTTTTCTATATCACTAGTTTTCCCTCTTATTTTATGATTTCCCTCACACTAGCCACCCTCAACTTAGGCTTTTGGCCTGAGTGGAGATGCATAATATCCATCCTCAAAACCAGAGCCACTTTTTGGTAGCCACCCTCAAGTTAGGCTTTTGGTCTCAGTCGAGGTGCACAATGTTCAAGGAAGAACCAAGGCCATGTTTTTGATTTATCATTAATCAAGGTAGGCTTACTAGGGTATGTAAAAAGAAGAAGGTCAATTTTAGGCTCAAACACAGGGATCAAGGGATATATAGCACATTTGGTTGGTTATTTTAAGTTAAGTGGACTATTAAGAACAACAACCTAAGATCCTTTCCTAACCAACTAATCTACAATCTAAATCAGAGTAAGAGGGCAAGTTCTGAATTGAAATACAGTATTGAATCATGCAATTAAGCTCACTTACACTTGGCACTGCTTACATGTTAATACAGACTATTAGATCATATTCTTTATCATAATTTAGCCTACCTTATCAAAATAAGCACTGTCAAACAATTAATCATGCAAGGTTGCTATCAAAACTAACTAAACACAAAATTTTAATGGGGTACCATTTTCAACAAAAACATAACTATGCCATAGATATAAGTGTTGTACGCTACTAATACTACCTAAACATCCTAAACATGCCGGTTCAAAAGAAAATAAATATTTGCAGGGAACAAGAACACACGAAAGAAAACCCTTTGGATAAAAAATTGGGATAGTTATAGGCCAAGGCTACTTATACTTCACTGAGGCCTATAACTACCCATACCCCATTGAAAAAGCTGCACATTGTCCCCAATGCGCACACAATATCAAAAGTAATGAATAGGGGTCAAAAGAACATACCTGGGCGTCGAAGTGCCTCACTCATCTCGAGACTGTTCACCCTCCAAATGGCTAGTGGACTCCCTGCCAGTAGAAGCATGCCTTGAGGGGCCAACAACCCTCGCTCTCTCACGCTCGCGAGCTAGCCGCATCTCCTTATCCTGCCTCAATCTCGCTTGTGCAAGCTCTAGCTCCTACTCCTTTGTTAGCCCCATCTCAAAGCACACAACATCATCATAATCTGTGCGGGGCCTCTTCTCAAGGAAGGCAAAGGTCGATCCTCTAGAGCAAACAAGTTGACCACTGACTCATCTAGAAAGGCTGGTGGGACATCAACAATGGAAACCAATGTTGCACTCATATGGGCCCAAAGTTGCTAAAGTTCCATCTGGATGACTGTCAAATCAATGGGCCTCGCTATGTTGAGGCTCTGTTGAACCCTTCTCTCAAATGTATCTATGCGGGCATCCACAGGACTAAGATTCTCCTGAATAGTTGTAGTTGTGTATGTCTGCATGCGGGTCTTCGCCTTAGAGAGAACCTGGCGGACCTAGGGTCTAAACTGCTGCAACAACTAAGTCATCTATGACTCAGTGCGGGCCTATCGCTGTGCCAGGGCCTGAAATGCTGCCGCAGACACAAAGGCAATGCTTGAGGGTGCTGAAGTAGATATAGTGGCTGATGGAGAAGAAATATCAGTAGTGGGCCCCCCTCCACATCGGTCTCAACCTATGGGGGACCCTCAGTAGTAGGTTCAGCAGCAACAACAATAGTAGATGACTCAAGCAGAGACACTGGAGCGAATATCTCTAGCATAGGTACAAGGGGCCTCGGTACTTGCTGAAGTTCAACCGGATTGTCATCAACCTTGATCAGACTAGCAACAAGTGTATATTGAACCTCTACAAGCATGTCCACGTAATGAATGACATCCACCCCCACCGCTAGGAATAGTTAGTAAATCAAGTACTTAGTAAACCTTTCCCATGTAGTGTTGATATTATCGCCATGCAATTGCTCAAAGTTGTTGATCTGATCCTTCAACTTTAGCTTCTTCGACCTAGGAAAGAACCTTTCCAAAAAGGCTTTCAACATTTCAGTCCAAGTCGTGATAAAGCCTTATGGAAGTTCAGACAACCATATCATCGCTTTACTCATAAGAGATAATGGGAAGACCCGAATCCTAACAACATCTATGGACAAATTTTTAGTCCCCATCATACTCTTCCAGATGAAGACGACGTTGTGTAGATGGTTGTGTGGATCCTCTGATGGTAGGACTACAAACAACCCTCTGTTTTGTAGCATCTGAAACAAACCACTCGAAAACACAAAACATCAAAAACTAGATATGATAATAGTAATGGTGATACTGACTATCAAGATATCATACCAGCTTACAACTACCCAAAAATTCCACTAAAGGCTTAATACTATAGATTCTAACACCTAAAATTGTGTAAATAAGCTACCCTACCCGAATTCTAACTAAATCAACATGATTTTACTCAATCCATCCCAATCTAAGGAAAGGAAAAACCGTAGCCTACCTGTAGGCTGACCACACACACTTTAACTCACTTTATTGGAGCTTTTCCTTTCTGCACAGCCACCAACACTACCACACTATCATAAATAGATTAACAATGTCATTACAACCGCTAAAACACTAAATCTAAAATAAATGGAGGCATACTAATTTTGGGGCCTAAAATAGGAAATATGAGATCTGCATCCAAAATTTTGAAATTGACCCCTAAAATTAGTCCAAATTAGCACTCCTAGACCAATTACTAATTAAAAACTTAATTCAACCATGAAGTGATTAAACAATGAAAATTCTAAAATTTTAGCTAAATTCTTGAAAAAGGCAGCAACTAAAAGGGAAAAATAACCAAAAACGATGCATCAAAAACAAAAACTAATAACCCTATGATGATTCTTGCTAAATTTCACCCTAAATGGACTCAAAGATCACTGAAAGTGGGTTCGGTAGCTCAAGTTATCACCTTTCAAAGTTTAACAAAATTCATTCCAAAAATTCTCTATACAACTGAGAAAAATATGATTTTCCCTTGAAAAAAAAGCCCCAAATCAAATTTTTCGACCTCGCCAAAGTAATACTCACAAAAATCTACACAATATCCCTAAGAATCACTAAATTTGACCCTGAAATACCCCAAAAATCAACTCCCAAAATCTAAATAATTTTAGCCCAAAAATACAACTAAACCAACAACAAAATCCAGTTATTTACCTCAAACAGAGTTCCTATAATCGATTATAGAACCACCATGATGTTTATCTCAAAATTCCACGTGAAATGGACTCTTAAATCTAAAAACTTTATGTAAAAATGCCCAAGAAATCAATTCCTAAACTTTGCAAATGTTTATGGTTGGGTTGCTAAATTTTTTAAAGTTTATAGGCCACACGTTACTTCTTCACGGTCGTGGTGAATAGTGATACATGATCGTGGATCATTACACGACTGACCTCTGCGATCGTGGCAAAGTGTCCGCGTTCACGAAGGTCACAATTTAATACCCCACAACTCTATTCATAGGATCTAATATTTTTCGTCATAAGTATATAAGCTTAAACCTAGTGATGCCTTACATGTGCCTATATTTTAAGGCTTATTCCGATATGTGTAAAGCGTATTAGAAGCGAAATAGGATCATAAGAGACCTCTAGTACTTATTCGAGTTCAAAACTTTCCTATCGCTTGAGGTTTTTGCATTAGATTGTACAAGGGTCAACTTCAAATTATCATAACTTTTAGCACACAAAGAGTTAGATATCCTATGACCTCCTAAATGAAAGGTCTTTGAATTAGCTTTCCAAATCTACTGATTTCACCTTATTTGTAGTTTGTAGGTAAAAATTATGGCATTTTACTACAGACTTCCAAAGTAGAGTTGACCTACGAACTGACTTACGGGCATGATTGGCGGCCCGTACTGTTAACTCGTGGAAAAACTTTTGCAAGTCCATTTTTGAGTCCCATAATTGATGGACCCAACTACGGGTCATAAGTGCTTCTAGGGCCATAGATTGGGCTCATAGAATGGATCCAGACACCCTAAAATTTGCTCAAAAGTTTACGAATTGGTTCCTACGGGCCGTGGAAGTTTCTACGTTCCGTAGATTGACCCATGGATGACTTTGACAATATTTTAAGAAGGGTTATTTTGGTCATTTCTCTCTCTTTTAAAGCCTAAACTTGACGGATTTACATTTATTTAAGCTCTAAACATAACTAATCAACATATTTACGCTTAAATAATATTCCAAGACTTTGAACAAGGTTCCAATAGGAGAAAATCTAGGGATTCAAGAGAATCCAGTGTGTTCTTAAAAATTCTTCAAAAATCTAAGTCTCTTAGGTATGTAAGGCTAACATAACGTTGGACTGAGTTTTTCCACGTGTCGTTCATCTCCATTGATTCGAGTTGAGTTGAGTTTGAGTTTTCTTTAAATTTCTTGAATTAAATTCTTGAGTTATCTGTTGTCTATTGAGTTCTTTGTACATAAAAATATATTGATGATATTCATAAGTTAGGTATTTGATTGGAATGCATGTTCATATCTTCATTCACATGAACCCTAATTGAGGATTGTACTTGATTTTATACATTATGTTAAATTGAGATTGATGATCATTTTTATGTGTTGAGAAAAGATGAATTTGAACTATATTAAACATATTATACTAAGTTTGCATGAACATGAGGTTTGAGCATAAACAATGATTTGAGAAAGAGTATTGATGAGATGATGCATATTTCAATGAGTTTTGATGAAATTGAGCATTGAGTTTAAACAATATTTTGACTAAATATTTGATGAGGATGTGAATAATTTTCAAAATATTTTTATTGATGAAAGATTATGATGATGATGTTTGAGATGAGTTTGAACGAGACTTTCAAAGAGAATATTTTGGGAGTACTGTTGAGCACCGAGTTGGGTAAGAGTATAACACTCCATAACTACGTTGTCAACGTAGGATAGTCATGCAGTTAACTCTGGTGACTCTTGTCCCAAAAAGATGGACAATGATTGTGGATTCAAGAGAGAGCATTGAACATCCTTACTTTGACAAGTAATGGACATGCATAGCAACAACACCACCTTTGTTTTGCATCACCAACTATTGTGGTGGCGAGCATTATCGGTTAGAAAAACTCCCTAATTTGGCATAACTGATTTGATTGAGTTGTATACTAGAGTTTCTTTTAGAAGCATTGTTTTACTATACAATTTGGTGTGAGTTTCATATTATTGAGTTTACTTTCAAAGCTTGAATTTATTCATAATCTGGCATGTTTTACTGAGTTGAGTTGAGTTACTTGATTTGAGTATCGTTGATTGTGTCCTTTTCTTTCTAGTATATTCAATGTACTGACGTCCATTTGGACTGCACCCTTTTATGATGCAGAGACAAATATTAGAGGTTATCAATAGCGCTCCGTTGAGGATCTTATTGCGTTCAATTGATTGGTGAGTCCTCCCCTACATTCAGAGGATACCCCACTTATCTTTCTTCCTTTGAGTTTAGCACTTTTATTTTAATTTGAGGTAGCCATGAACCTGTCATTGGCACCATCTAGATGCTTAGATATAGAGGTTTCATAGGCAATGATACATTAGAGTTTGTTTTATTTTTAAAGATTTATACTTTTCAAACTATTTTCACAATATAGAGTTGATTTGGATTATTAGTTTTCGACCCTTATTTCATTAAGTCATTGATTGATGAGCTCACTAGAATGCTCTTTGTACATAAACTAAGTCTTTCGCTATTGATGAATCAGTGATTAAGCTAAGTGGTTCACTTGGGGACCAACAATGGTCTCTGAGTGTCGGTCGCGCCAAGGGTACCCTCTTGAGGCATGACATATAAGGACTTGGCCTCCATGATCATGGCCTTTGGCCCGCATTTATGAAGGCTACATGGACCTGACCTCCGCGATCACAAAACCTTTTGTCCGTATAAAACTTTTGCATTACAACATCTACTACTAAAAGAACTTTTATACGCAAAAATAATAATGAAATCATACCTAAGGGATCAAATAAGCTAGGGAGCTACTTCTGCATCTCCCACGGTTCCCAAGTAGCCTCCTCAACTAGACGTTGCCTCCATTGAACCTTAACAACAAGAATGGATCTGGAACAAATTTGGTGGATATCTCTGTCTAATATGGCTATTGGCTCCTCAACATAGGCGAAACACTCATTTACTTTAACAGTATCGTGTTGAAGCTTGTGGGACTCATCTGGAATGTACCGAAATAACACAGAAATATGAAAAATTACATGGATGGCTAAAAATGCTGGAGGCAAGGCCAACTCATTTGCAACCTCACAACCTGCCTCAATATCTCAAATGACCCAATATATCAGGGGCTAAGCTTGCCCGCCTACCGAACCTCATCATGTCTTTCAAAGGAGATACCCATAGAAATATCCAATTATCAACACTGAAAGATAAAGGGTGATGCCTATGATCTGCATAACACTGATGACGGCTTTAGGTTGTCCTCAGCCTAACCTGAACCAATCAAACTTTGGCTAAGTCATCTTAAAGTAGGGTTTTGTTGTGCGGTCTAGGCTCAAAAGACTCAAACTAACCATCCAAAGTGTGATAATACATACCATATAGGGCATGCTGATAATTGAGTTAAATTTTAACTTTGGTCAATATTTGAGTTTCGGTGCTCGAATTGGATTTATAATGGATTCATTGGTTTCGAGAGGTGATTTTAGTACTAGAATGAGTTTAATCATAATTTTTAGATGTTTCGGTAGCATTTTGGTATTTCAAGTGTCTTAAATTAGTTTAGTTATGACTTATCAAATTTTGGGCCAAGGAAACCTCGGATTTGACAATTCCATTGAGTCAGAGAATGTCGAATTTAGTAGAGTTGCATATATGGTTTGTATATATCAGGTTCTGAATGAATTTTGAGGACTCATTCCATGGATTTTTGTGTTTGTGCAATTACTGATATCTGGTGCCATTGAGTTCTTCTCAGTATTCGTGGAGTCTTAGTATGTTGACCTCTATGTTTGCATGAGGTGGTCTGTGTTCACGAAAGGTCAGTCGGATGACCTCCGCGTTCGCGGAGGGTTGACTATTTTGTTCTTCACATTCGCGGAGGTTATGGTCGCATTCGTGGAATACAATTGATACCTCAAATAGTGCTAGTTTTTAAGGGTAGGATTTAGTTTATCTTCACCATTTTCAACTTTCTTGAGTTCAGATTAGGCAAATGTTGAAGTGATTTTGCATGGGGATACTATTAGGTAAGCTATTTTCAATCATTCTCTTTAATTTTCATTGATTACTTTACAAATTTCACATCAAAATTAGGGATTTCAATTAAGAATTTTGGGGACTTCATGAACTTGAATTTTTTTAAGAAAAAATGGTGATTGTGAGCTCATTTTGACTCTTTTTCTGAAATAGTTTTCATCATTAGTTTTTTAAAATCTTAAGGAACATTTCTATGGAAATTTTTTTAAATTTTCATCTCATTTTTTGGTATTAAAATTTTTGATCAATTTACCTTTTTCTCGATTGCATGTTTTTGATGTCGTTAGCTTGAATTGTGATTGTAAATTCTTTTTCGAATAGATTGTGGTACTTTGGAGTATAATCAAAAGGAGAAATCTCCGGCTTTAGATTGATCGTGACTTTGTTGGCTAAGACAAGTGTAGTTCCAATCTATGGTTAAGTGTGTTGAACCTTATATTTCTAAATTGTTTGATTGAGATGAAATGTGAATTGATTAAGATGTGTAATTGCATGAAAAGAATTGTGAAATGAGAGGAGACATTAATAGTGATGTATTACTTGATGTGTTAATGTGAAAAGGATGCATATGTTGTGAGTTGATTATTGATGAATAATGATGTAATTGTTGAGCTATATTGAGTAGCATTTTGTTGAGCCATATAGTGTGACATCATGTGTTTCATATAGGGTGATATTGATATTTGAGGTTGAGGTTTCAATCGATTATGAAATTGTCAATGTCATTTTTGGTGGTCAAGATCATATTCCGGCATGTGATATTGCTGAGGTCATTTTTGGCGGATTCATGATCTATGTGAGACCCCATAGATTTTGGCCTGAGTTGACCAACGAATATGTATCGTAGGCTCTCTGAAATTGAGCATTTTGAATTTTTTAATTTTTCTACTAACATCCCCACTATGCAATATTGTTAACCATCACAAACAACATGAGACACTACGTTGACAAACACTGTTAGCACAATCATCATCCATTCATCATATGGGCCCATCACTCAACTACGACTATGCATAATGAGATAAGCAAAAATAATTTAACCCAAGTCAACAAAAATTAAACTACTTAACATAATAACATGGTGGTTGAAGATACCTCATGCATCCCCAACATCTGATTAATGGCCAATGGGGACAAGTTCACCTTCATACCCCGCGCTTGGATGTAGTACGCCCTAGTGTCAGGTTGGAAGTTCGCATAGAACTCCCAATCCAAACTAAGGTTCCACTCCGGAAGGTCTTAAAAAATAAAGTACATGTTTAGTTGTTGGATACGCGCCATGATATGAGGGAATTCCCTTGTCAGACTCTCCTGCTCGATGGGCACATCCGAGAAGTATTTGGACTCAGTGAGTGCCCAGTACTACTTCCCCCCGAACTAAAAGACTGCATATAGGCTGAACTAACGGCGTTGGCCATGGGGGATGAAAGGTGCAGGGTACTTGGGGTACACCCCGGTCCCTCTTTCGACTGGAGGAGTCAGCCACCTTTCTTACTCTTTTACTTTGGGATGCCATGACTGCCTGCAAAAATAAAGTAATCCCATCAGCTCACAAACAAAACATGGCCCCTACACTAAATTCAAAACTAGGGGTGACAACAAAGGTACTAGCAAGTTACAATCAAGAAGCATGGCATTTTAGAAGAAACCCACCAAAAGTTTGACATGTATTTCAGGTTCTCAAGCCAAAAACAGGATAAAACATGACTTGTAGCATGTAGACGACAAGAAAATAAACAAGAACTTAGAATGGAGGGGCGACACAATTTTGGTGAAAATTTCAAGTTAGGGTTGAGAAGTTGGGAGAAATTATGAAGAATTGGAGAGAATTTGGTGAATTGATGGTGAGGGTTCGCCTAAAAAGGAGTAAAAAGACATAGTGAGGTGTAAAAAGGGTGAAAAGGTTTTTGACGTCAGGGTTAAATTTCGCGTGAAAAGGAACCGTGGTGGAGCGGGTCCGCGATGCGGACTGATCGCGGACCTGCCTTGGCAAGTATTCCTTCAATTTTTGAAAATTACTTACCTGGGCATTTGTTTGTGACTAGAACGAGTCTGTGATGCGAACCCTTCGTGGACTCTTCCGATTAAGGAATTTTGGAAGTCCAAAAAAATTTATTTTTCAACGTCGGATCCCGAAAATTTTCCAAACCCCTCGGCAATTGCTAGAACTAGGGCTGGCAGGGGTACCAGAACCGGCACAACCGGTCCGATATTTATCGAAATCGGACCGAAACCGAAGCTAAACTAGTGGTATTCTTCCGGTATCGGGACCAGATAGGTACCGGTAAGACCGGCATTTTTGTCCCTTACCTTACCGGTCCGGTATAATCCGGAGCTGGATCGGACAGTACTGGTAATCCGGTATTAAATAAAAAAAATTGGTTAAAATTTTAATTTAAAGTGCTACCTTGTATTTAATATAAAATTTTAATTTATTAATATTATCAATTTTTAAAATATATAGATATTTCAAACTTCAAAATTGTTTGGGTTTCAATTTGGGTTTAACCCACGTTTTGGGTTTCCATTTGGGTTTAACCCGCGTTTTGGGTTTAAAATTTCAAACTTCAAATTTTTTTTTTTTTGAACGTTAAATATATAAAGGTTTCAAACTTTTAAAGGTTCTTTATTATTGAACTTTAACTAATTTTCAATTTTTCAAAATTCAAAATTTTTAAATTTTCAAAGTTAAAAAATTTATAAATTTATAAATTGAAAGTTTAAATTTGACTATTTGAGTAGGCTAATAATCAAATATCTTAAAAAAACTTGTAGAGTTAAAGTAAAAGTAAAATTAAATCAACATAATAATTTTAAAAAAAATAAGGCAAAATATATTTGAAAAGATTCGAAATAACCTAGTTTACACAGCCACCTTCTAGGAAGGGTTCTGTTTCAATTAGGTGTTAACTCTTAAATTCTCAATATACTAATATCTT
>JBCEWC010001926.1:377-37409 GCA_038996855.1 Solanum aculeatissimum | reverse complement strand
TGTCATCAATGACATCAAAGAGACAAACCTTCCTCTACAAAAGGAGTTGTTGAGTTTCTCCATAAGATACACAAAAACCACAGAGGGAAAAAGAGAGTCACAGAGAGAGAATAAAATACACTGAGTGTTTTATTTGTGAGGTATACTATAGACTATAAGGAAAAATAGTTTGTAAAGAAAAAGAGTGTGAGCTGTATATTTTTGGTAAGGTGAAACTCAAAAGAGGGTATTTCTTTTGTGTGTGTAGAAGTTTTTAGAGTATTGTACTCGTGCCTACACGGTGTAAAATTTCTTACAATAATAATATCAGTTGCTCCTCTTGGCCCGTGATTTTTCCCTTATTTAGAAGGATTTCCACGTAAAATTCTTGGTGTCATTATTTTCATTTTATTCTCATTATTTTTCCATATCTATTTTGTGTTTGCCCGTGTTTTTTCCCAACAAACAGAACTTTTTGTTTTTTTTATCAAGTTTGCATAGCGTATGTAATATTTGTGTGTGTATGCGCTACGTAATTTTCTAAAAAAACAAAAGGGGAAGGAAATTCGACGACAAATTTAAGGGAACATCGATCCATTCCTATGTAGTGCATGAAAATCATGCATTATAGGTAATTTGATTTAATTATTTTCTCATTTACTTAGTCCCATTTGGACTTTCCATTTAGGTTCCGGACTCTATGAAAGGAAAGTAAAGAACAAATAGAGATAGACAAAAAATATACTCCTATGATTATTAGTAAGGGCACCTAGATAATGCGGTCCTACTTACTAACTTTCTACCCTAATTTGTATCCTACGCCACCTTCTTATTTAAGATCATGTCCTCGAGAAGCCGCAACTATGCTACATTTTGCCGAATTGATCACCTCTCCCCAATACTTATTCCATCTACGTCTACCTCTCTTGAGACCATCCACAGTCAACTTCTCACACCTCCGCACTAGAGAATTCATGCATTTCCTCATCACATGTTTGAACCATTTCAACCTCACTTTCTGCATCTTATGTTCCACTAAATTCACTTCTATATATCTTATTTTGAATATTCTCATTCTTAATTGGTCTATCTTTCCTAGTAAATATGCATATTCATCTCAATATTCTCATCTCTGTCACCTTTATCATCTGAATGTGAGAATTATTGACTGGTCAATACTTTGTTCTATACAACATAACTAGTCTAACCACAATTCTGTAGAATTGACCTTTAAGATTAGGTGACACCTTCTTATTACACACAATTGGATGTGAGCCACCAAATCATTCTCCTTTCACCAATATGGTGAGTGATATCTTCATCAATCTCTTATACACCTTGATCCAAAATACTTGAAACTACCTCTCATTTGGATGGCATATATATCACGCCTCACTTCTACATCACCTTCATATATCATCTTCATGAATTTGCACTCCAAGTATTCGTTTTTAATTCAGCTAAAAATATAAACCCTTTAGACTCCAGGATGTATCTCCACTCTAACTTAATATTAACTTCTTAATTCATTCTCATCAATCAAAACTATGTCATCCACAAGTAACATACACCATGACACCTCAACTTGAATTTGCGGCGTCAATAATCCATACCAAAAACAAATAAATACGAGCTAAGGTTTGATCCTTGGTGCAACATCATTAAGTGAAGAAAGGGCTCCGAGTGAAATGTATAAAAAAAAAAATGTATGATGAGAAATAAATATATTTATTTTTAATAATACAAAGATAAATATGACATTTTTTCGATTAATCTATATATTTGGAAGTAATAATGCATTCTCTGTTGGTTATTTATTTATTTATTTTGTTGTTGTTGTGTTTGTTGGGGTGTGTGTGTATAGGAATGTCATTTATCAGAGAGAATTTAAGCAAGATTGGAAATGACATTAATGCTGAGCATATGCCAATCGGATTTGAAGTGGCATTTCCTTCACTTATTGAGATTGGAAGAAATATCGGCATTGATATTTTGGATAATTCTCCTGTTTTGAGAGATATATATGATAAAAGAAATCTAAAACTCACAAGGTAATCAAGCAAATTTTGAACTTACTACTTAACGTTACAAAACCAAATAATTTAAATATTAAAAATTCATGCCACTTAAGTAGAATCGTTAATTAGTGATTACATTTGTATAAAATGAAGAATATTTGATATTCATTAATGGGATATTTTCAAATTATAATTCAAAATTTATTTACAATATAAGTAGATAATTTTTTTTAAAATATATCTTTATTTTTATTAATTATTTTTGTATTACCTGCATTAAAATGTGTAAAAATTATCACACTAGAGATTCATTATTATTAATTTTTTATTATACTCATCCATTTCATTACAAAACATCCTTAATTTCTGTACTATATCTTTTTTAGGGGATAGGAAAGTGTAATTAGTCGCTTTAGTTTTCGAATGGTATGTTGATAATGATTATATAATTAATTAATAGGATACCTAGAGACAAAATGCACAAAGTGCCGACATCGTTACTCTTCAGTTTGGAAGGGATGCCAGATTTGGAGTGGCAAAAGCTACTTCAGTTGCAGTGTGCTGATGGTTCTTTCCTCTTCTCTCCATCCTCCACCGCCTTCGCATTTATGCAGACGGGAGATTATAAGTGTCTCAATTATCTTACCAATATTGTTCACAAATTCAATGGTGGAGGTATGTCACATATATATACTACCTTTTAGTAGAGATATAAAATTTTATAATATAAATACTTCCTCTATTCTACTTTACTTGTCGTTCCTATTAAAAATAAATAATCTAAATAGTTGCCATCTTAAAAAAATCAACTTAGAATTCGATGTTTGTTTTCATCTAAACCTTTAGTCATAAATATGGAGAGATATCAATATGGTGTAAAAGAGAGAAGAATTAAATAGAGAGGAGTAATAAATAATGATAAACTAATCAAATTACCCTATTAATGTTTTTCTTAATGAAAGTGAAAAAAAATATGACAAGTCAAATGGATCAGATAGAGTGTGTGTATATATAAATATATTTATCGTATAATACATAAACACTGCCTTCTATGCATAATTTCAGTTAAAAATTATGTCCTTTATTTTTGAATGTGCACAAGTAGCCATTTAAATTTTGTAGAAAGTTGATAAGTAGATACATATATCGTGCTTGGTATAATACAAAACAATTTAGTGTATCTCATGTTAATTGTCAAATGCCACCTAGACAAGTGTACTTGTTCAACTTTTTACACATAAAATTGTTTAGAGCTAAAACATAAATATTGCATGAGGCCAAATTAAAAAATAGTTTTATATATTACACCTATGTATTTTCGTTCTAACAGATTTAATTTAATTTTAGATTTGTCGTTTGTTTTAGTAGTGTATACTTTCTTTTTCTACTTTTCTTTCTCTTTTTGTAGCACTAATTTAGATATTGGTATGGTTCGTTGTTATAATTATCAAGTTCCGAATGTGTATCCGGTGGACTTATTTGAGCACATTTGGATCGTTGATCGATTGCAAAGACTTGGAATTTCTCGGCATTTTGAGGCAGAAATTAAAGAATGTGTTGATTACACCAGCAGGTATGACATAGTACTACTGGGAATACGTTTGAGCAAATTTTCAGAATTTAAAGACTATATGTGATACTGCGTCCTATCTACTTTATTTGTCATGATTATTAATTAATATAAAATACATCTTATTTTAAAACATTAAAGTATAATTAATTATTTTTTCATCTTTACCTCTGCTCAAATAAATGTAGGGAGATTAATGATAAACGTAAGAGTAGCACTTTCTTGGTAAATTTCTTACTTGATAATGTTTAATTTCGCGAATCCCTTAAGAACTAACAAATAAAACGATAAGTTTATGATATCTGTTCTAATTATGATAAGTCATTTCATTCATCGTCATTGGAAAATGAATATTCTTTGTGTCTATATTTACTTGTCCACTATACTATTTTGAGATGTCCAACAATGTTTGTCCAATTTATAAAATCAATGAATAATTTATTCATTTTGTTTCTATTTTACCCTTGTTATTAAATAATATTCATTTTTCAATATTTAAATGACTTATACTAAATAAGGATGATTTGGTAAATTACCCCTATTGTTTACTTCTTTTTAATTCATGTGTCAATTCAATAGTGAACAATTATTATTGGATAGAAGGAGTAGTATTTCATAATAAAAATAAAATAAGTATAAAATGATAAATCATATCTTGATTTTTTAAATTAAATTTTACAAATAATAATAGACATCTACTTTTAGTGCATGGACAAGTAAAATTGGATAGAGAAAGTATTAAATAGGGATCAAAGAACAAATAACGATACTCTAGTAAAATTAATTTTTAATTAATATCATTGCTAGAGCATCTTCAAAGTAAACATAATATTTCCTCCGTTTTAAAAAGACTGGTCTAGTTTAACTTGACATAGACTTCACGAAAAAGAACTTTTCAATTTTGTGATATTAAATTAAAGTTATGTCAAATAAATTAAAACACTCTTTAATTTTATGACATAAAACATGTTACGTGGATAGTTGAAATTAAAATGTTGTAAAAAAATAATAGATTAAAGCAGAAAGTAGATATTTTTTGTTTTAGAGGAATTAATTACAAGTAAAATAGATGGGCGGAAGCAGTAGTAAAGGACTAGTGTATGTTAACGCATATATATATATATATATATCAGATATTGGACGAATGAAGGAATCTGCTGGGCTAGAAATTCCAGATTGCAAGACATTGATGTCACGGCCATGGGTTTTAGACTTCTAAGGTTGCATGGCTACGTCGTTTCTGCGGGTAAGTCATTCACTTGAATTGAATTATCAATCCATTGTTATGGTTGTGAGTTTACTATTTTTAGATAGGATAAAATTTATTTATTATTAAAGAATAGTGTATCCTATAAGATAAAATTTTAAATTTAATTTGTTTGTATTAGGCTGATCTTCTCCTATAAAAAGAAATGGCCAAGTCTTAAAAAAGGGTATCAAACCCTCGATCTAAATATCTTTCATAAGCTTTTAGTTAGATTCTTACTTTACTTCAGTATTTTATTTTATTTTAAATTAATATAAGTTCATGTTCTTCTAGATTAATTTTACTGATTGTGTAAAAAGTACGTAGGTATTATCAATTGATAAAGCTTAAACTCTTGAGTAATATCACCGATAAATTGCATGTTTTTTTTTCCAATAGACGTATTCAAAAACTTTGAGAGCAAGGGTGAATTTTTCTGCTTTGTGGGACAATCGAGTGAAGCTGTAACTGGAATGTACAATCTATTTAGAGCTTCGCAGTTGACGTTTCGTGGAGAAAAGATACTTGATAATGCCAAGAAATTCTCTTCCAATTTTTTGCAAGAAAAACGAGCTCAAAATCAACTCCTAGACAAATGGATCATCACCAGAGATCTTCCTGGAGAAGTAAAAACAATAGAGAATTATACACTCTCTCAGTTGAGATAACAATATTATAAAATTGGGACCGCTTTTTGTGTTTGTCTAACAGGCAGGATATGCATTAGACATACCGTGGTATGCCAATTTGCCCCGGTTAGAAACAAGGTTCTTCCTGGAACAGTATGGTGCTGAAGACGATGTGTGGATTGGCAAAACCTTATATAGGTATTTTAATTTTCACAATTATTTTTTTCAAATAAAAAAAGAATTAGCCTCTTAATTGTTGCTTTTCTCACTTTTTAGGATATATATATATAGTACATGTCCAAAATATCCTGTACATTTCAAAATGTTGTTATATCAAAACTATTAATAGTATGTTATTCCAAACATATCAAGACAACCTTTGTGTGTTGCTCATTGTCATCTTTTCCCTCATTTTTTTACTCCATTAATTTTTCTTGGTAACCAATGTGAATTTTATCATTAACAATATGACAATTTTAAAAACACTTCTAAACTTGATACGAATTATTGGTTTTGTCCCCAAAATTATTGACAGTATTAAAAACACCCCTCTACTTGACTAACTAGATTTAAATACATCCTTGATCTTGCAACATGAGTGAAATGCACCCCTAATTTTTTTTCAAGTTGAGGAGTGTTTTTAACACTTATGGTAGACCAGGGGTGTATATTTTAGTTTAGTTAGTGAAGTAGAGGGATGTCTTTAAGACTATCAATAGATCAATGATAAAGCTAATAATTTGCACCAAATTTAGGGATGTTTTAAATACTTTTCTCTAATAAAAATAATCCTTAATCCGTACACCTAAAAGCACTTAATTTCATGAACACCTTCTGAAGGGTGCTAAGAGTGTTACATAAAACTCTCTTGCAATAATCTACTGCATCTCTGGACCCTTTTAAACCGTTTAACTAAATCCAGTCTATTTACTCCGTTAATTTACAAATGTCAAACTATATAGTACATGTGATATTTCAATTTCTCCATCAGTTTGTGTGCTCTTTTGGGTGTGAAAGGTTAACATGATCATAAATCAATTTTTACTTATCATTTGTTGGGTTCCTCCATTAATTATAGAGATTCTAGAAAATTCTAGAAAAGTGTAGAATTTTCTAGAATGATCCAGAGAACTCTAGAGAAGTATAGAACTCTCTAAAATCTTATGGAAGCAGGTGGAAGCCTCTAGAATAATATGGAGACGTACGTGCGGAACCTTATGGAAGAGTATGAAAGATATTGGAAGAGAATAGAAAGTAGTGGAAGAGTAGAGACTCTCTAGAATGTGTGGAGCATTCTAGAGACATTTTCTCCACCATTCATTAAGGAGGTGAAGTAGTATAAATAGAGTTAGGAACTCTCATATCTAATCATCCTAGCCATCCAAGTGAAGTAAGAATCCCCATGAGAGCAATCAACTTCCAAAGAGAGAAAATCTATTAGTGAGAGCGTAAAAGCTTAAGAAGTCCCAATCCTTAAGCTTGTGTAAGCCACCTTAGAGTGAGAAAATCTTTTGTAAACATATTCTTGTAATCCTACTATTTTTAATATAGTGGAAGAATCTCCTTTTTGGAGAATTATAAACTCTTGTACTCCTATCACTATCTTAATTCCTAAAGTGCCTATCTTAACATCACAAGCAGGGAAGGATCGAACTTTCCCAACAGTGGTATCAGAGTCAAGTTCATTCGAAACCGTCATTAGCTTGTGCAATTCAAGATGGAGGATAACGTCACTCATGATGGAGAAATGTTCAAGCTCACAAGCAACAACTACTTATCACGCCCGAGAGGGTACCCTAGACATAACTGGCACTCAGAGACTATTGCTAGTCCCTAAGTGAACCACTTGACTTCATCACATCCATTCAATCAATACATTTGACATATCAGCGGAAGACTAAACATAATAAAAGGTAGACAATCTCAATATATAAGAGTCAAGTCAAATCAATAAGACTAGTAAGAAAAAAACTAGCCCAATAAATATTCAATTCAAAATAAATCATACTCTAGTCTATGTAGCCTCCATCAACTGTTCAATAGTGCCAATGACAGACCCATGACTACCTCAAAACAAAATAAATAAATCTAAATTCTAACTCTAAAAGCTACATGAAAATGTAAATGAGTATTCTCCAGAAGTAGGGGAGGGCTCACTAACTCAGCTGACTACAATGGATCCTCAATGGTGCGTTTGTTGATGATCTCTAGTACCTGTCTTTACATCATAAAATAATACAATCCAAATAGATGGCAGTACGTGAAGTGTACGAGTATGTAAAATGGTTGAATAAAACATGCATCAATGTAAAATACTATCAACTTAGATAACTCAAATCAAGAAATAAGGAACTTAATCAGGAATGTCAAATGTCTATCTAAAATAAGAGTAAAGAGTAGACAATGACCCATCAATCCAAATCCAATACAATCCAAATCTAATCCAATCAGAGTACTATCAATATAGAACCTATATGGGAGTTTTTCTTATTCGGCAACAATCACTTATGAGTCAGTAATTGTAAAACAATCTCGTTGCTGTTGCCACAATCATTCAATCCTTTCCAGGGAAAAGAACAAATCGATCCACTCTGGACCGAAAAGAAGTCCTTTATTATTTTAGGGACTTATCAATCAAGAGTAAACATCCAACTTAATGGTTTAATCTTCACCTACGTTTGGCGACGTAGTTAATGAGTTCAAGTTGGACTTACTCTCGCTCAATTCGGTGTTCGACACTCCTCTTAAGACTCAATACTCATAAACAATCCATCTCAATCACTCCAATCAATGAGTCCCATAAGGACTCTTATTAATCCTTCAATTCTATCACAATTGAGCCTTTCGGCTTATCAACTATAAAATCAAATCAGTTCACAATCATATTTTTCAAAGAGCTTAGACCAATCATTAAGAAGACTATCAATTAGACAAATCTTTAGAGTTCAATTTTGGAGACTCTTGGGACCATCAATTTCTATTAACCTATCATCATGCTTACATCACAATCACAATCACAACAACATTCTCAACTTAACGCTCTAAACTCAATCCCTAGCTTCATTCATGTAATCTATTATAAAATAACGTATAGAGTTTATGCAATAACTCATGTAAAAGTATTTGTTCAATGAATCAAGTTTATGATGGTCATCAACATATAAGAATACATATAATGTATATAATTTGCAAGAAAACATTCATAGAAAATATGCATAAGGACTCAATACTTTCATTTATCACTCTAGCAATATCAAGGGGTACATGAAAGAACAATTTCATGCTTTAGGTTAGCCTTACATACCTGGGATGAAGTTTAACAAGTCAAATTGCACAGCCTTCAGCTATAATCACTCAATTTTCCTAGTGTCTCTTCTTCTGTCCTTAGCCCTAGTCTTTGTTAAAACGTTCAAAAAGGCTTTGGAAGGGGTTTAAAACCCTTTTTACTCTTAAAACGACTTATATTAGTCTTGTTTTAAGTTTAAGAGGGATTGAGAAAGGTATGGAATTCCCCTAAAAAAGAATTGAAAATTTGCCCTTCGGCATACCAAGTCCGCATCACGGACTTGGGCATTTTTTGGAATTTTCTGTTGAAACTTTTTTGATCGAGTTTTCCAATCCAGTAGAAAATATTGGGATAGCCATTACGTGAAAATCCACTACAAGTTTGCGATGCAAACATGTCACACACATTTCTGGAATTGTACTTTTGCTCCAAAAAATTATCTTTCAACCCGGTTGCTTTAAAAATCAACCAAGACCATTTTTCCATACAATATTTTCTGTTGAACGCATTTCTGGCCTCGAATTTTCCAAAAGAGTTCGAGAAGATACGTTATGCGAGCATCTCCCATCTAGGAGTATTTTTGTAATTTTACAAAGTATAATATTATCTCCCCCTTGGGATCATTCGTCCTCAAATGAAGGGTAACTAAAGATGGACTCGAGGCACGAATAACAATCAAGACTCCTCTCGACAATCACTCAACCAATCAAACTATCAACCGATCAACAATCTAGACAATCACTATTCTGACTCAAGAATAGACAAATCAACTCAATTTAAGAGTAGGATATTACCTTCAACATTATCATCATTAGGTACAAATAGATATGGGTATTTGACTTTGATATATTCCTTAACTTCTCATGTGGTTTCCTCAACAAATTGATTTCTCCACAGGACTTTGACTGAGGCTCTCTTTGGTCCTCAATTTGTGAATCTGACGATCAAGAATTTAGACTAGGACCTCTTCATAGGATAAACTATTTTTTACTCCAATACTATAAATGGGGATTACCAATGTGGGATCTCACAAGAATTTCTTCAACATTGAGACGTGAAAAATTGGATGAATCGTGTCTAGCTCAGAAGGCAACTTTAACTCATAAGCAACATTCTCAATCCTCTTAACAATCTGATAGGGGCCAATATAACGAGGACTTAGCTTCCACTTTTTCCTAAATCTCATGACACCCTTCTTTGGTGATACCTTCAAGTACAACTAATTATTCTTCTCAAACTCTAAATCTCTTCTTCTCACATCAATGTAAGACTTCTGGCAGATCTGGGCATTCTTCAACCTTTCTCTAATAACCTTTACCTTCTCCATCGATAGGTGGACAAGATTAGGTCCAATCAACTCGGCTTCCCCAATTTCAAACCACTCAATTAACGATTTACACCTCCTCCCATATAAAGCCTCATAGGAAGCCATCTGAATACTTGTATGGTAACTATTGCTATATACAAACTCAATCAAAGGTAAGTTCTCATCCCAATTTTCTTTGAATTCGAGAACGCATGCTCTCAACATATCCTCTAATGTCTGAATTGTACATTCTACTTGGACATCCGTATGAGGATGAAAGGCAATACTAAGATTCACCTTTAAACTCAGTCCTTTCTTAAATGAGCTCAAAAATTGAGATGTGAATTGAGCTCATCTATCCGAGATAATAGACAAGAGAACTCTATGCAACCTCACAATCTTATGGATGTACAACTTGGCAGACTTTTTTGCAGTGCAGTCGTCTTAACTGCTAAAAAGTGAGATGATTTAGTAATTCTATCCACTATTACCCATATCAAATCATGTTGCTTTTGAGACCTCGGCAAATCAGTAATAAAGTCCATAATGATCATCTCCCACTTCCATTCAGGAATCTCAAAGTTTTGAGCCAATCTATAAGTACTTTGATGTTCAACTTTAACCTGTTGACAAGTCAGGAAGTTAGAAACAACCTCAGCAAATCCCTTTTCATTCCACTCTACCAATATACTTCTCTCAAGTCATGATGCATTGTGGTAGAGCCAGGATGAATGGAATATCTAGAAATATAGGCTCCATCCATAATTTTTTCTCAAACCCCATCAATGTTAGGAAAACATAATCTACTCTAGTATCTCAAAACACCATCTCCCCTTCTGAAGAAAACCATCACCTTCTATTTATAAATAATTTTCTTCAATTGAAGTAGAACAGGATCTTGGTCTTACTTTTTTCACCTCCACCACTAAGGATGAAGCAAACCCATTTTGGACATTGACTCCTCCTTCATCATTCTCTTCGAGTTGAACTTCCAATCGGGCCAATCTATGCACTTCCCTAGCTAACTCTTTATTTCCCTCCTCAACATGGGTAGTACTATCCACTAACAACCTGCTAAAAACATCAACAACAATATTAGCTTTACCTGGGTGGTAGAGAATGCTCATGTCATAATCCTTGAGCAATTCTAGCCATATTCTCTGTCACAGGTTGTGCTCTTTCTGACTGAAGACGTACTGCAAGCTCTTGTGGTAAGTAAACACATCCAAATGTACTTCATATAAGTAGTGGCGCTAAATCTTTAGTGCAAATACCATCATTTCCAACTCAAGATCATGGGTTGGATAATTCCTCTCATGAACCTTAAGCTGTCTAGAAGAATAAGCGATCACCTTTCCCCTCTGCATTAACTCAAAACCCAATCCAACTCTAGACGCATCATAATATATCACAAAATCCTCTATTCCATCAGGCAAGGTCAAAACTATTGCAGTAGTCAACCTTGTTTTCAACTCTTAGAAACTCTTCTCACATTCATCGAACCATTAAAACTTGACCTTCTTTTGACTTAGTCTAGTCAATGATGAGGATATGAAAGAAACTACTTTAACAAATTTGCGGTAATAGCCTGTCAACCCCAAGAAACTTCTTATGTTAGGTGAAGAGGTTGGTTTGGGAAAGTTCTTAACTGCTTTCAATCTTTTGAATGTCCACTCTAATACCGTCGCTCGAGATAATATAGCCTAGAAAAGCTACAAAATTGAGCCAAAAATCACACTTTGATAATTTTGCATACAACTTATTCTCTTTAAGATTCTAAAGAACAATTCTGAGGTGGTTGGCATGCTCCTCCTCATCTCTTGAATACACCAAAATGTCATCGATAAGTACAATCACAAACATATCAAGGTACTGTCCGAATACTTTGTTCATCAAATCCATGAAGGTTGCAGGTGTATTAGTCAATCCAAAGGACATGACCAAGAACTCAAAATGGCCATAAAGGGGCCTAAAGGTTGTCTTTGGGATATTACATTCTTTCACCTTCAACTACTGGTAACCATATCGGAGGTCTATCTTTGAGAAACAAGAGGCACCGTGAAGTTGGTAAAACAAATCATCTATTCTGGGGAGAGGATATTTATTCTTTATTGTGACCTTGTTCAGTTGCCGTCAATACACATTCTGATAGACCCATCTTTCTTTCGCATGACTAGGATAGGAGCACCCCAAGGAGAAACACTCGGACTAATGAAGCCTTTCTATAGAAAATCTTTCAATTTCTCTTTCAACACAGCAGGAGTCATTTTATAAGGTGGAATAGATATGGGCTGAGTATCAAGAAAAATATCAATTCCAAAGTCAATCTCCCTATCAGGAGGGACTCCAGGAAGATCCTTAGGAAACACTTTAGGAAACTTATTCACAATCGGTACTAACTCTACAGTAAAAGACTCAACACCATCAGTCTTAACTCGCACGAGGTGATAGATGCAACCTTTAAAGATTAGATTTCTGGCTCTAAGGTAGGAAATACACTTACCCTTAGGTGCAACAAAATCACCCTTCCACTCTAGGACCGGTTCATTTGGGAATTGAAATTTAATAGTTTAGGTACTACAATCAATGGAGGCATAGCAGGCATGAAGTCAACTCATGTTAAGGATCAAATAAAAATCAATCATCTCTAACTCAATCAAGTCAACAAGAGTATTCCTATGATAGAAGAACACTACATAGTCTCTATAGATTCATTCAGCTAGAATAGACTTACCAACCGGAGTAGAAACATCAAAGGGTTCAAGTAAATGCTCAAGAAAAATCATAAATTTACTAGCCACATAAGGAGATAAAAATGATAATGTGGCACTAGGATCCATCAAAACATAACAATCAAGAGTAAAGACTCAAACCATACCCGTCACAATATTTGGGGAGTTTTCCTAATCTTGGAGACTATCCATGGAATATAAATGGTTTGTGGCCTCGCTCGCGCCCAAAGTAGAACCCTTCTGATTTTCTCTAACCAATGGGGCAGGTGTAGAAGACTGAGCCTTATCAACCCACTTTGGATAATCCTTCTAAAAGTGTCCCAGTTGACCACACTTGTACCATACATCGTTTCCCTCACGACACTTTCCCAAGTTCTTCCAGTGGTCAAACCATAGTCTGGCAACACCTTTGATCTAGCCAACTCAACTCTATCGATATCAACCATATGCATCACTTGAAACACCTTCTAAATCTCATCAATGTAGTTCTCTAGGTCCTTACTGGGTGTAGACCCAGTGAATTCAGGTGGGTTCATTCTAAAAAACTCTCAAAGTCTGGATGTATCCTATGCATCCGGTCTACCCGCTCCTTGTCTAGCAGCAGGTACTGTCACAACATGGGATAAAATTTGGATAGCCTGGCGAAGCTCAGTATCCGAGACTTCAGCTTGTGGTGGCTATTCATGGAGAACTGGGCCTATGGGTTCATAATGATCCTGAGGCTCATGTGGGTTAATATTCTATCTATTAGGATGCCCTCTTCCTCTAGCAGCTCTTCTTGGAGGCATGATCATAATTCTGTAAATGCATAACGCATGAATTAGAAAAGAGTTTTCATAGAGTTGAACTCTATAACACAAGTTAGAATATGAAAGAAATGTAACCCTTCCTAATGTCCTATAGCCACCTGATTATAAATTATGGTGCACAACACGCCCATAAATATGATTCTACTACACATGGCTTCATAGACTCCTAAACTCTGTGCTCTGATACCAAACTTGTCATGCCCTAAGAGGGTACCGTGGATGTGGCCGGTACTTAGAGACTATTGCTAGTCCCTAAGTGAATCACTTAGCCTCATCGCATCCATTCAATCAATATATTTAACATATCAATGGAAAACTACAGATAATAAAAGGGTGGAAAATCTCAATGTATAAAAGTCAAGTCAAATCAGTAAGACTAGTAAGAAAGAAACTAGTCCAAAAAAATATTCAACTCAAAAAAATCACACTCTAGTCTATAAAGCCTCTATTAACGTTTCAATGGTGTCAATGACAGGTCCATAGAAACCTTAAAACTAAAAGTAGATCTAAATTCAAATTCTAAAAGCTATATGAAAATGTAAATGAGTATCCTCCAGAAGTAGGGGATGACTTATCAACTCAACTAACTGCAATTGATCCTCAACGATGCGCATGTTGATGATCTCTAGGACATGTCTCTACATCATAAAATTATGCACTCCAAATGGATGCTAGTACATGGAACGCACGAGTATGTAAAACGACTGAATGAAACATGCATCAAGGTAAAATACTATCCACTCAGATAACTCAAATCAAGACATAAAGAACTCAATTAGGAATGTCAAATATATATCTAAAGAAAGAGTAAAGAGTAGACAATAACCTATCAGTCCAAATATAATCCAATCCGACTCTAATCCAATCAGAGTACTATCAATATGGAACCAATATGGAAGTTTCTCTAATATGACAATAATCACTTACGAGCTAGTGGTTGTTAAATAATCGCGTTGATGTTTCCACAACCATTCAATCCTTGCCAGGGTAAAGAATGAATCAATTCACTTTGGATTGGAAATGAGTCCTCTATCACTTCAGGTACTTATCAATCAAGAGGAAACATTGACTTAATGGTTCAATCCTCACTTATGTTTGGCGACATAGTTAATGATTTCAACTTGGACTTACTCGTGCTCAATTTGGTGTTGGATACTTCTCCCAAGACTCAATGCTCATAAACAATCCTCTCAATCAATCCAATCAATGAGTCTCACAAGGACTCCTATCAATCCATTAATTCTACCACAATTGAGCCTTTCGACCTATCTACCATCAAATCAAATTAGTTCTCAATCATATCTTTCAAAAATCATAGACCAATCATTAAAAGGACCATTAATTAGACCAATCTTTAGAGTTCAATTTTGGAGACTCTTGGGACCATCAGTTTCTATCAACCTCTCATCATGCTCACATTACAATCACAATCAACATTCTCAACTTAAGGCTCTAGATTCAATCCCTAGGTTCATTCATGTAATATGTTATAAAATAATGCATAGAGTTTATGCAATAACTCATGTAAAAATATTTGTTCAGTGAATCAAGTTTATGATGAATAACAACATATGAAAATACATATAATGTATATAATTTGCAAAAAACCATTCATAGAAAACATGCATAAGGACTCAATACTTTTATCTATCGCTCTATAACAATCAAGGGGCACATGGAAGAAAATTTTCATACTTTAAGTTAGCCTTACTTACCTGGGATGAAGTTTAACAAGTCAAGTTGTACAGGTTTCGGCTTCAATCGCTCAATTTTTTCCTAGTTTCTCTTCTCCTCTCCTTAGCCCTAGTCTTTGTTAGAACATTCAGAAAGGTTTTGGGATGGGTTTAAAACCATTTTTTCTCTTAAAATGACCTATATTAGTCATGTGTTAAGTTTAAGAGGGGCTGAAAAAGGTCTAGAATACCCCTTAAAAAGAACTTAAAATTGTTCCCTTCGATGTGCGGACTTGGGCATTTTTTGGGTTTTTTCATCAAAATATTTTTGATCAAGTTTTCCAATCAAGTTGAAAAAATTGGGATCACCATTAAGTGCAAATCCGCGATGCAGACATGTCACACACTTTTTTAAAATTATATTTATGCCCCGAAAAAATTATCTTTCGTTATGATTGCTTTAAAATTCAATCAAGACCATTTTTCCACATAATTTTTCGTGTTGATCGTAATTCTAGCATCAAATTTGCCAAAAGAGTTTGAGAAGACATGTCATACGAGCGTGTCCCATCTAGGGGTATTTTCATAATTTTATCAGGTGTAACACTACTCATATTGGAAATTGATGATGGAGGACCATCTATATTATCATCTACAAAGAAAAGATGGTAGGAAGGAGTGTTTCTCAATGGGAACTACTAAATTGGAAGGTCATTGCTATGATCCGTAAGTATATTGACAAAATTATCTCCGTGCATGTTTCTACTTACACAAATGCTTACGAACTATGGACAAAACTTGAATCCATGATTCAAAAGAAAACACTTTGTAACGAAGCTAATTTAGTTTGACGATTGGTGAAATTGGAGTATAAGGACGACAATAGTATGACTGAGCACTTGAATAATTTCAAGGGGCTTATTAATCAACTAACAAAAGTTTATATGAAGATTGATGATGAGTTGCACGCCCTTCTACTCCTTAGCTCCTTGCTAGAAATTTAGGATACACTTGTTGTTACTCAGAATAACTCACTCTGGATGGAAAGCTCACCATGGACACTATCAGTGATAGTCTTCTTGGTGAAGAAGCAAGGAGAATGGAACAAGGTGAGTCTACTTATCTCGAGGCCAATATTATGGAGAATTGGAGAAAAAATGGAACTCATGGAGGTAGCAAGAGCTATGATATGCACCAATCTCAAGGGAGATAATCTAAGTCATGCTCCAAGATTACATGTTATTGCTGTGGAACAATAGGCAACAAGAAAACTCAATGTCAATACCTAAAGAGAGATCAAAAGGTAGGTAGTATTAAACCAAACCAGATTAACCCAACAAAGAAATAAGAAGAAAAGAGTATTATTGCTCTAGCATCAAAAGAAGATCTTCTCTATCTCATTGGTGAAGGTAATATCCTAAACATCTCTTATGATAAAAGCTCTTGGATTATCAATTTCGGTGCTTCCTTCCATGTTACCCCACATAGAAATTTCTTTTCATCCTATCGAGGCGCTGACTTCAGTACGGTGCAAATGAGAAATCAAGACAGGAGAAATATTGTCCAGATAGGTAACAACATCCTAACTACAAATAGCAGATGTAACCTTGTCCAAAAAGATGTGAGGCATGTCCCAACTATGCGACTCAATCTTATCTCTGCTGGAAAACTAGACAATGTTGGTCTGATGAATTACTTTGGTAAAGGAAAGTGGAAGCTCACCAAAAGAAGTTTAATTATGGCTAGAGGAAATAAGGAAGGATCTTTGTATGTGATGCAAGCCAAACTATGCAAAGGAGAGACAAATGTCACCACTGATAATTTGGATATATAGCACAAATGACTTGGGCACATCAGTGAGAAAGGTCTTCACATGCTTGCTCGCAAACATCTCCTCCCTGATGTGAAAGGTAAACAACTTGATCTTTGTGCTCATTGTTTAGCTGGAAAACAACACAGAGCTACTTTCCAAAGATTATCTCCACCCACAAGGAGAAAGAACATCCTTGACCTCGTACACATTGATATTTGTTTGATGTCAGAGAAATCCAATGGTGGTGCATCATATTTTGTCAACTTCATTGATGATCATTCAAGAAAGGTATGGTTGTACCTTTTAAAGTCAAAGGATCAATTTCTTGATGGATTCAAGTAATTTCATGCTCTGGTGAAACGTGAGATCGGAGGAAGATCAAGCGTGTATGGTCTGACAATAGAGAAGAGTATAAAAGTCCCTTTGAAGCTTATTGCAGGAGATATGACAGTAGATTGCAAAAAACTCCATCTACAATACTATAATCGGTTGGGCTTGCTGAGAGAATGAATCGAATTATTAAAGAAAACAATCGAACTATTGAAGAAAGAGTTTGATGTGTGCTCTCTCATGCCAAGTTACCCAAATCATTTTGGGGAGAAACTGTGATGACTGTGGTTTACATTATTAATCTCACACCATCAGTTCCTTTGGAAGGTGCCATCCCAGAGGAAGTTTGGACAGGAAAAAAAGCTTCATATAATCATCCGAAGGTGTTCAGATGCAGGGTATTTATCTATATTCCCAAAGATTAGCGAGCTAAGCTTGATGCTAATGTAAAGGAATACATCTACCTTCGCAGGCTTTGGGATTCAATCAACAAGAAAGTTGTTCGCAACAGAGACATTGTATTCTTTAAAGACCAAACAATTGAAGACATAAAAATTCAGAGACGCCAAGATTGAGAAGCTGCAAGAGCACTGAACTCACTCCAGTCCAAAGTGAAGACAATAATAACACACCTGAAACCAATGATGTTAAAGATCAAAGAGCTCTGTTAGAGCAAAACAATCCGGAGACACATG
Source organism: Solanum aculeatissimum (assembly GCA_038996855.1). Taxonomy (NCBI): domain Eukaryota; kingdom Viridiplantae; phylum Streptophyta; class Magnoliopsida; order Solanales; family Solanaceae; genus Solanum; species Solanum aculeatissimum. The sequence continues at coordinate 19,323 of JBCEWC010001926.1, read as the reverse complement.
ATGAATCAACACATTAAGAGCCTCAATCTAACTCTCTGACAACACCAGAGCCGAGAGAATCCTCGAGGGAGAGAAGAAAATCCACTCGCTATAACACAAATGAATATATTATGCTCACTGATGAGGGGGAACCTCAAAACTACAATAAGGCAATTAATAGTGAACATAAAGAAGAATGGGTAAGAGTCATGCAAGAAGACATACAATCCTTACATGAGAATCACACTTAAGAGCAAGTGGAGCTACCAAAAGGAAGAAGAGCCATGAAGAATAAGTGGGTGTATCGGATCAAGACCAAATACAATAGCTCAAAGCCTCGCTAAAAAGCTCAATTAAGAAAAAAATATTGACTTTGAAAAAGTATTCTCTCACGTGATAAAGATGTCATATATCCAAGTTATTCATGGCCTAGCAGCAGCGCAAGACTTGGAGATAGAACAACTCGATGTCAAGACAACATTCCTTCATGGTGATATGGAGGAAGAGATCTACAAGGAGCATCCTGAAGGATTCAAAGTTCCAGGAAAGGAAAGACTCAACATTTCACTCCCGCACAAAGCATATTAAAATAAGGTATCATTGGATCCAAGAAGTCATACAAAAATACATCTTGACAAGGCTCACACATATGAAAACTGGTCAGACATGATGGCCAAGGTAATACCAACAAAGAAGTTTGAAGACTGCTATCAAGGTGCAAGTTTGCTTCTATCCCCCAATTAAGTCAGGAGGGGGAGATGTTTTGGGTTCCTTCCTTAATTGGAGAGATTCTAGAAAATTCTAGAAAAGCATAGAATTTTTTAGAATGATCCAGAGAACTCTAGAGAAGTATAGAATTCTCTAGAATCTTATGGAAGCATGTGGAAGCCTATGGAATATTCTGAAGACGTGTGGAACCATATGGAAGAGTATGGAAGATATTGGAAGAGTATAGAAAGGAGTGGAAGAGTAGAGACTCTCTAGAATGTGTGGAGCATTCTAGAAACATTTTCTCCACCATTCAAAAGGTGGAGTAGTATTAATAGAGGTAGGAGCTATCATATCTAACCATCCTAGCCATCCAAATGAAGTAAAAATCTATTTGAGAGCAATCCACTTCCAAAGAGTGGAAATCTATTAATGAGAGTGCAAAGCTAAAGAAGTCCCAATCCTTAAGCTTGTGTAAGCCACCTTAGAGTGAGGAAATCTTTTGTAAACATATTCTTGTAATCCTACTATTCTTTTGTATAGTAGAAGAATTCCCTTTATGGAGAATTATAAACTCTTGTACTATCACAACCCCAATCCCAGTCATGATGATGCCCGTTAGGTCCTACCTACAAGCAAACCAACTGCCCAACCGACCCTAGGTACATATCCTAGCTCTCTAGTTATAACATAATTGATATAACACTATAGATAATCACAACCTACACAGAACTTGGAAGTCAACTATACAGAGCTACAATAAATGCAAGGACATAATTATATACATAAATCAAGAACCATAATAATATACAAACCATGAGTGCACCTACAAATACATAAATTCTGTTGTATCAAGTCAATGTCTGAAAGTAAGAGACGACCATCAAAAGAAGGAGACTATGATGAAGCTAGAGCTATTGGTGCTAACCAAAAGTCTCCTTAGCATCCCCAAAGCCTCAACTCAGCAATCACAATCCAAACCTGGACTTGCACTTGCACCATGGGAAGATGCAGAAGTAGGGGTGTGTACCAAAAAAAGGCACCCAGTAGGCATCATCAACTGACCAAGTGAAATAATATACATATATTAAGCCCCAAAATATAGAGAATTGCAGTAGTGTATCAAAATGAACTCAGATCAAGGCATAGACATGTCTAGAAACCCTCAAACCACAACTAAACCAATCATAGTGAAGAATAATGATAAACTAAACTAACCCAAGAATTGAAAATCGATACCGACTGATGAAAACTATGTAGGATCATACGACAACTGCCCCTAACTGAGGCATAGTACTATACACAGATGCAAGGCTCTAATATCTATGTCTGCACACCAACTGGGCCCCCATAATCCCAAAAGGTACATCCGCGCACAATCTGATCAACTGAATCACAATAGAACCCAACTCCCAATATCACATGAGCATAGGTCAGTTGTACGTGGGTGTAAGGCCTTAGTGTCTAAGACTGAATGCCCTCTGAGCCCATATAAGCCTAGGGGGTACACCTACGCACAATCAGGGTGTGTATAGGTATATGGATCCATGGGTAACCAATCACGAGCCTCGCCTCAATAATCACAATATGTGTGTAACGGTGGGACGTATCCCTAGTAGGAGAAAGAATCTCCCTTATATCGATAATCATAATATATGGGCAACAGTGGGATGTATCCCCAGGGGTAGAAAGAATCCCCCTCGCATAAATAAATGTGTATCATCTCAGAATGTCAATCATGGGGACTCGCCCCAAAATATAATCAATGGGGTCCACGACCCATAATCAACCGAATCTCAGACTCAAAACAATTGATGTACCATATCTCTCTGAACAAATAGAAGTGTCTTAAACTCATAGTATAATCGATGGGGGCCCCTAATCTACCCAATAATACGCACTAGATCCTTAAAATCTATATCTGAAGTTTGGCGCTCCGCTCAAGCGCGACCACTGGAACTCAAAACCTTAGGGCTCGTAACCAGGGGACTCGAATACTCAGGCATAGCTGCCAGTGCTTGAACAAAAATAGGAAACATCATTTGGGACTTGAGATATCAATCAGTCACTCACTCAACCAGTATATCCAAATCTGGAACTCTAAACTCAGATCGTGCCCAGAGTCAACATAGGCAACAACGCTCACAACTCAGGTATCCTACAATCTCAATCCAAACCACACAACCGTAATGACCACCCCTCTTAGATACGACAGATACCCCAACATCATATGGGAAAAATCGGTGCTCAACAACTATCAACAGTACCTCATAGTGTATATATATCACAAATCACTGTAGAGTCATGCCCAACAAGGGCCAAGTATACCATAATCTTGTCAATCACAAATACCCAGAGTAAAATAGTCAATCACGATATATCTTAAGTATCCAGGACAACCAAACCCAACAAAGTCATATATATACTAGAATCAGGCCACAATATGACATATAACTAATACGCAGTCTCCTGGTCATCATATCTTAGTAAGAAAAGTCTATATACCCTTATACTAGTACTAGTCAAGTCAGAACATATGCTTGTCCTATGGCACTAGTCTATATTCCGCCCTCACCAGGCCTTTTCTCTAAGTAAAGCAACTCATAGTGTAGCATCGGTATAATCTAAGTTAAGGCCCAAGAGGCTAGATAATCAAAAGGGTATTGACTACCTAGAATCATATCGCTACCCAATTAATATCAAGGATTTCACCCATTGCAAGCATTTGCCGACCCACTGATATGGTGTCCTCCTCTAAATAGGGTGCCACTACCCAAGGCTAATCCACACAACTAGTGTCTCATCACAGATAAACCTGAAACCTGCTCAATAGCAACGTATCTTGCATCACAGGTCACAAAGATCCTTTAGGAGCACGACTATAACCATTCCCGGAACGTGGTGTGTTTCTCCAATTACTAGCCAGTAGTACAAGTACATAACTACTAACAACGATATACAGGATCATATAAGTCATAAGGTAGAACACAATCGTGTTTTAAACAGGCAATTCATCATAATCCAGACAATCACAAGTACTCAAAATAGGTATAGATACAAGAATCAGTGCACAAGGTAGCATGTAATCATTTGTCAGCCTCATAATCGAGTATATTTCAGTAATCTCAGGCCACAAACACATACAAGAAAGAGTCAGACTCAGTGTATGTACCTATCACATATTCTCAGCCCATCCAACTCCTTTTTAGGCCCTTCTTGTATCCAAACAGTGTAAGAACTCAGATAATATAGTAGCTATCACCAACACAACCCTCAATACAACAACTATCATCCCATAAAATTATATATATATACAACACACATATCACATATAGTCATATACAATTTATACTCCATAATTCAATCCTTAATAGTACATTACTATATATTCCAGCTCAAATACACATGCATTTTGACTCAGTCTAAGGTTTAGAGGATACCTAGCCTACCTAGAAGAAGACGGCTCATGTCCTGAACCAATCCAGCTGAGTTTTTTCCTTCGAGTTGCTTCCCGATGCTACTTAGCTATCAAAAGATAAGTCACCAGATCATTACGACTGATTTGGCTGTAAAATCTCAAAACAATGGGTGAAATTACATCAATTATGACTAAAATAGGAAAAAATAGGGTTCACTCCTGGAATACCAAACCAACCCCCGTAAAATGATCCCTACATCACTCGAGTCCATAGCCAGAAATTGAGCCCAAAATGGATCCTAGAAGATGGTGAAACGACTAAAAAATGAAGGTGCATTTCTTATCGAAAAACATTTCTTACATAATTTCCCGATCAAATTTCGCAAAAATACAACCAAATTACCAAGATCCAACTATACCATAATGTTCCTCTAGAAAAGTAGAACAATTTAGATACAAATTTCACTTAATTCTGTTGGTAAATGACCGAGATATCACAATGTAAAGTATTCACTCATTTTCGATACGCAACCAAAGAAAAATAGAGATTTAGCTTGAAATATGTGCCAAATCTCGAATTTGACTTTACCACGATGTTCCTCGTGAAGATCCACCAAAAGCTCTCCGTCAACATGCGTTTCCTGCTTCTTCTCATCCTTTATTACATGCGGCCCAATCAAAATACTTTGTGAATTTTGACGTGCCTGCGTCAACTAATTAATTATATTCCTTCTGGTACTCCAACTTGATTTTACAATAGTATCTCTAACAAATTACTTCTTCAGCTGTTTCAAATGTGATTTTACTAGATCACTCTAATAAATTATTTTAAGTCTAAATGATAAACAACTTAAAATTTAAAAAATATATAAAAAAATGGGCAACTCTCCGCCAACATGCTTGCTTGAGCTGCCTGTTTCATCTCCTTCTTTATTTTATACGGTCCAATCAAAATATTTCATAGATTTTGATGTGCTTGCTTCAGCTACTTAATTCTATTTATTCAACTTCTCCAACTTGATTTTACGATAGTACCCCTAACAAATTATTTCTTCATCTGCTCCAATTGCTTAAAATTTAAAAGATATATAAAAAGCAGGTAGCTCTCCGATAATATGTCTGCTTGAGCTGCTTGCTTCATCTCCTCCTTCATTATATGCGGTCCAATAAAAATATTTAATGGATTTTGATGTATCTGTTTCAGCTATTTAATTATATATTCTTTCAGCCACTCCAACTTGATTTTACGATAGTACCCCTAACAAATTATTTTTTCAGCTGCTCCAACTATGATTTAATATATCACCTTAATCAACTAGTTTAAATCTAAATAATAAACAACTTAAAATTTTAAAATATATAAAATATTCTATCAACGTCATATAAATCGAGATCAGAAAAAAATAATTATTAAGCCTATGCTGAGTGAAAGCAAGCAGCTCTCCGTCAACATGTGTGCTTGAGCTGCCTGCTTCATCTCCTTCTTTATTATATGCAGTCCAATCAAATTATTTTGTGGACTTTGACGTGTCTGCTTCATCTATTTAATTATATTCCGTCAACTTCTTTAACTTGATATTACAATAGTACCCCCAGCAAATTATTTCTTCAGCTGCATTAACTGTGATTTTATTATATCACCCTAATAAATTATTTTAAATCTTTATAATAAACAACTTCAAATTTGAAATATATAAAATATTCTATCAACGTCATATAAATCAAGATCAGAAAATAATTATTATTGAGCCCGTGCTCTTCCCATTTTCTAACATATATATAGAAAGTAATTCTCTAGAAATGACTATTTATACATACCAGCTAACCTAGCTGCCACGTGGCATCCTCAGGTCGCGCCTGTGCTGCCATGTCACCCCTTCCCTTAACCCGTCAATTTCCTTTTTTTTCATTTCGGGCTCGTTTAGACTTTGATTTTCACAATCAAACTATATAACCATATGAATTTCAACGTTCCAGATCCAACAGTGTAGTCAAAATTCCCAACGAAGCTTCCCACGATAACATGAGGGTCTCACTTCTTTATACACAACTTTAACGGAAAGCCGCTAGGGGTTTAAATTGCATCTGGAAGTCTCCGATATCAAATAAAGAGTCACCTTAGACAAAAATTGATGTTCCGAAGTCGCTATTAATTTTTTTTCTGGGGCACACTTCTCGAGAGCATTGATTGAGTCAACTTTTACCTAGTTCCGATGGCTAAATTCGCAAACCATGATATAATCGCCCTAGACATCCTCCTAGCCTAATTCAACCGTTCTAGAGCTAATGTAATTGTCAGAATTCCACTCCAAGCCATTTACTAGGACTTTACCTGAAAACTCATTTTATCGGTATAACTTTCTGGTTAACTAAAAAATCCACGTAAATCTCGAATAACCCAACCAAAATCATCCCAATAGTCCTAATAAATTACCAATGGCCCGAGATCACTATACACATGGTCAAATCAACATGATAATTGCAAAACCATATAAATGACCCATAGGGTCATTACTACATCCCCACTAATAAGACTTTTGTCCGCGCAAATACGAAAACAAGCATACCTGCAGGCTTCAGTCCACACCACGAGTATATTGGCCATAAACACTATTTCATATCCTATAATAGTTCTAGTACCACCCTCACTATCCAGAAATTCCACCACTCGTTAGTATATAACAACGAATCGATACGGGAATTCAACAAGGAAGTCTTAAGAATTCACTATTTGTCCTATCTTCTTAATCAGCGTTGACAAGTCACGGGGATCAATCGGCTAGACATACCTGTCCTTACTATATCACCAGATGTTTGGATAATCATGGTTGTTCATAACTGTACTCGTGATTTACATACACGATTTTACTCCATTCCTGGCTTCCTTATACAAGCGATTCCCACAATCAACCACAAATGGCCCACAAGCTAACCAAATAACAACGGACCATGGCTCAAATATTCACATTTACACACATGGCCTAACCCTTTTTTCCTTAATGTTCAATCCACCTGACATCACCACTAAATATTCACCAATGCAACAAATAGTCAAGACACCATCCCGACATAACAGATTACCTATGCCGCTGCTATAACTGGTCTTATCATGATAGCAGATACTCAGGAATAGAATAAGTAATCAGCATACCACTCATCAGTAGACTTCATGTACCTTCCTTTGTACCCAACCACATATATATCACTACCTAGTCATAGTCCTTAATACTTATTATCATTTAGCCACCGTTCTGTAGCATTTAACAAATCAACCCCTAGCAAGGACCACAACCGCAGTCACTGATGCTTATAAGTCACTAAATTCATGTTGTTATTTCAACAACCTCAATCAACCTCTCATAATATCCACAATAGATCCGGGTACAACCTCCAGAATGTCCACCACTAAAACCTTCCTTAATAATATCCGACCATTATCTAACTCAACAAGATCATACTGGGGTAAATGTAACTCATTTGGAATACGCTGACGTAATATTAACACATAGAAATAGAATATATAGAAGAATAAACTAAGGGTGGGGCTAACTCAGATGCAACCGACCCAAACTTTCTCAAAAATACTTTGTTTCTGATCTCAACCTATACAAATCAACGTTCATGGTAAACATAACCCCGAGTGTCGACTCTGAGTTGTCCTCAATCTATCCTGAATACCTCAAACCCTGGCTAAAGTGCTTGTAATAAGTTTCCACTGTATGGGCCCGACTCTGTAGGCTCAAACCAGCCAACTGGAGTACAACATTGATAACCGCATAAAAGGACCAAGTCAATTCACCTCAAGGAAACATCAAACCAAGGCCATATAAAATTATCGCTCGACTCCCATATCACAATCCTGAGGAATCACCTTACTAAATCCCCCACTAAAAAGGGACCTCTAATAAAAGGGACCTTCCACCACATTGATACCTGACCCATGATAAAAGAGGCTCGGAATCCACACTCAAGTAAGTGATGAGCTAAGCAATATATCTAACATTGCAAAATCATAACCCAAATACCAGGCAACCCAGCAAAATGACCAACACGCCTACTAGCAAGCATGGCCACAGATCTAGACAACACAATCCCAGTCGGCTAATAATCATAACAAGTCCCCAGGGCAGAGTGGCCGACAGCTCAGCTAAGAATGCGACAGTACCCCAACCAACAATAGGCATCCCAATTGAGCCCCCCCAACATAACATTTATCCCATGATCTAGTCACCAAAGAATCACAAGAACTATATATCAACAAAATTTCCATAACAAAATCATAACCATGGGGACACAAGGTGTAGCCAGGGGTATAACTGACAACTGACCTCTCAAATACAGTGTACACCAGCATCAGGCTACCCACTTCAGTAGTCAAGTATCAAAACAATCATATATATAAATCACAAGGTTTTGGCTTACATTTAGCCTCCAAAGGGTATAATCATAATATAGGTGACATTTACTCAAAATCCCATCAGGTATAACATACTCATCAACCTCAAGAAACCCAACAAGTCAAACCAGTAGTTAAATAATCATATATGGATATACAGAGACCACCAATTCTTAGCATTACCTTAGTCACAACTTATCTCACCTTTGAAATCTTTACCAGGAGTGCTCATGGCCTACATAACATTTAACCAGCAACTGACATACAAATATATGCATCAAAGAGTCCCAACCTCAACAACATCTCCCATAATACAATACATAGTCATCACTAACCAAATAACTTATCATGAAGCCTGTCTCTGAGGATCCCACAAGCTCAATGCTTGTAGGGTTCCTATCCGGCTATTATAACTTGAGGGCATCCAACCTCTGCTCGACGGGCTTTGGGGGTTGCTCCCTTTTTGGGACTGACAATGCACCACTACCTCTGCCCAGAGTACGACCTCTTTACGACATCCATGCGAAGGAATGAACGAAATCAAATTCTTAGAAAATGAAGGATCATTGGCAATATCGCACGACTAGACTCAATAAAACTGGGGAGGGGGGTTTCCAAAACATCCCGTAGCCTCCTAGAGATAAGCCATAGACATCTCCGTACCCATCCATAGGACTCTGTTAGACGGTAGCTCTGTACAGCAGAGACCATTGAACCTTAAGCTCTGATACCACCTTGTCATGATCCGATCCCGATCATGATGACGCATGTTAGGTCCTACCTATATGCAAGCCAACTGCCCAACCCCAGGGTACCTTTCTTAGCTCTCTAGCCATAACATAATCAATACAACACTATAGATAACCAAAACCTACCCAGAACCTGAAAGTTAACTATACAGAGATACAATAGATGCAAGGAAATAATCATACACATAAATCAATAACCATATAATATACAAACCAGGAGTGCACCAACAAATACATAAATTCTACTATATCAGGTCAATTTATGAAAGTAAGCGACGACCATCAAAAGAAAGAGACTATTATAAAGCTAGAGCTGCCAATGCTCACCAAAAGTCTCCTTTGCGCCTCCGAAGCCCCAACTCAGCAATCACAACCCAAACCTAGACATGCACCATGGGAAGATGCAGAAGTAGAGGTGAGTACCAAAATAAGGTACCCAATAGGCATCATCAGCTGACCGAATGAAATAATAGACATATATGAAACCTCAAAATATATAGAACTACAGCAGTGTAGCAAAACGAACTCAGATCAAGACATAGGCATTTTTGGAAACCCTCTAACTACAATTGAACCAACCATATTGAAGAACAATGATAAACTGAACCAACCCGAGAACTGAACATCGATACCGATTGATGAAGACTGTGTAGGCTCATACCACAAGTGCCCCCCAACTGAGGCATTGTTTTATGTAGGTGCAAGGCCCTAATATCTAAGTCTGTACGCTAAATGGGCCCTTATAAGGCCAGAAGGTATACTCGCGCACAAACTAATCAACCGAATCACAATAGAACCTAACTCCCAATATCAGATAATCACTGTTCAGTTGTACGTGGGTGTAAGGCTCTAATGTCTAAGCCTGAACGCCCCATGAGCCCCCATAAGCCTAGAGGGTACACCCATACATAATCAGGGTATGTGTAGGTCTGTGGATCCACGGGTAATCAATCACGGGCCTTGCCTAAAGAATCACAATACGTATGTAATAGTGGAACATATCCTCCGTGGGAGAAAGAATCACCTTCACATCGACAATCATAATACATGCACAACGGTGGGACATATCCCCGACAGGAGAAAGAATCCCTCTCACATAAACAAATGTGTCTCATCTCAGAATGCCAATCACGGGTCCTTGCCCCCAAATGTAATCAACAGGGTCCATGACCCATAATCAATCAGGTTTGTGTGTCATATCTCTCTCTGAACAAATAGAAGTGTCTCAAACTTAGAGTGTAACCGATGGGCCCCCCAATCTAACCATCAATAAACGCTCGATCCTTAGAATTTATATCTGAAGCCCACCGCTCAACCACGACCACTTGAATTGAAAACCCCTGGGCTCATAACCCGGGGAATCAAATACTCGGGCATTGCCACTGGTGCTCAAACAACAATGAGGAGCATCATCTGGGACTCAAGATATCAATCAATCACTCAACTAGTATATTCAGATCCAGAACTCCAAACTTATATCGTGCTTAAAGTCAATGTATACAACAACACTCACAATCCAAGTATCCCACAATCTCAATCCAAACCACACAACCATAATGACCACCCTCTCAGATACGACAGATACCCCAACATCAAATGGGAAAAACTAGTGTACAACAATTATCAGTAGTACCTCAGAGTGTATATATATCACAAATCACTATAGTGTCATGCCCAACAAAGGCCAAGTATACCATAACCTCATCAATCACAAGTTTATAGAGTAAACATAGTCAATCATGGTATATCATAAGTATCTAGGACAACCAAACCCAACAAAGTCATATATATACTGAAATCAAGCCATATCACGACAATTAACTAATACACAGTCTCCTGGTCATCATATCTTAGTAGGAACATGCTATACACACTCATACTAGTACGAGTCATGTCAGAACACATGCCTATCACAGAGCACTAGCCCATATTCGGCCTTCACTGGGCCTTTTCTCTATATAAAACAACTCATATGTTAGCGTTGATATAACCTAAGCTAAGGCCCAAGAGGCTAGATAATCAGAAGGGAGTCACCTACCTAGAATCATATTGCAGCCTAGTTGATATCAATGATTTCACCCAAGGAAACCATGTGTCATCCCACTGATAATGTGTCCTTCTCTAAATAGGGTGCCACTAATAATGGCTAACCCACAAAACTAGTGTTTCATCATAGATAAACCCGAGAAGCCCGTAGGATATAACCTATATCTCACTAATAAGGTCACACTCCCATCCCTAACCTGCTAGTGGCTCAGTAGCAACGTATCTTGCATCACAAGACACAAGGCTCCTTTAGGAGAATGGCTATAATTGTTCCCAGAATGTGGTATGTTTCTTCAATTACTAACCAGTAGCACAAGTATATAACTACTAACAATGATATACAAGATAATATAAGTCATAGGACAGAACAAAATTGTGTTTTAAATAGGCAATCCACCATAATGCAAGCAATCAAAAGCACTCAGAACAAGTATAGATACAAGAATCATCCCACAAGGTAGCATGTAATCACTTGTCAACCTCATAATCGAGCACATTTCAGTAATCTAAGGCTACACACACGTACATGAAAGAGTCAGTCTCAGTGTACGCACTTGTCACATATTCTCAGTCCATCTAGCCCCTTTTCAGGCCCTTCTCGTAGCCAAACAGTGTAAGAACTCAGATAGTATAACAACTATCGCCAACAAAACCCTCAATACAACAACTATTGTCCCATAACATTATATATATACAACACACAGATCACATGTAGCCATATACAACGTATACTTTCCAACTCAAATACGCATGCATTTTGACTTGATCTAAGGTTTAGAGAAAGCCTAGCCTACCTAGCAGATGATGTCTCGCATCCCGAACCAATCCAATTGAGGTTTTCCCCTTTGATTTACTTCCCGATGTTGTTCACCCCTCAAAACATAAGTCGTCAGATCATTACGGCTGATTTGGCTGTAAAATCTCAGAAAACATGTGAAATTACATCAATTATGACTAAAATGGGGAAAATGGGATCCACGTCCAAAATACCAAACCAACCCTCGTAAAATGGTCGCTATATCACCCCGAGTCCATAGCTAGAAATTGAGCTCAAAACAGATCCCAGAAGACAGAGAAATAACTAAAAAATGAAGTTGCATTTTTTATCGAAAACATTTCTTACATAACTTTTCGGTCAAATTTTGCAAAAATACAACAAATTTAACAAGATCCAAGTATACCAAAACGTTCCTCCTGAAAAGTAGAACAACTTAGACACAAATTTCACTTAATTTTGTTGAGAAATGACGACCGAGATATCACAATGTAAAGTTTTCACTCATTTTTTATATGTATCCAGCGAAAAATAGAGATTTTATCTTAAAATACGCGTCAAATCCCAAATTCAACTTCACCACAATGTTCCTCGTAAAAATATGTACAACTTAACTTTTTGAATCACTCAAATCAAAGATAAAATGAGCTCGGAATCGCGGTACGAAGTTGAGAGTATATATATATATACTCTTAAACCTTCAATTTTCTTTTTCATCATTTCGGGCTCGTTTGTACTCTGATTTTCGCAAACGAACTATGTAACCATATGAATTTCAACTTTCCAGATACAATGGTATAGTCAGAATTTCCAACGGAGCTTCCCATGATAACGTGAGGGCCCCACTTCTTTATACACAATTTTTAACAAAAAGCCCTCGGGGGGTCAAATCGCATTTGGAAGTCCCCGATATCAAACGAAGGATCGCCCTAGACCAAAATCAACGTTTCGAAGCCAATCACGCTATTAAAATTTTCACTTGAGGCATGGTTCACGAGGGCGTTGACTGAGTCAACTATTAATCAGTTCCCCCCACTAAATTTGCAAACCACGATATAATCACACCAGATATGCTCCTAGCCTAATTTGACCGTTCCGGAGCTAATGGAATCGTCAAAATTCCACTTCGAGGCCATTTACTAGGACTTTACCTGAAAATTTATTTTACTAGTATAACTTCTCGATTAACTCAAAATTTCACATAACTCTCAAATAATTTGACCAATAATCACCCCAATAGTCCCAACAAATCACCAATGGCCCGAGGTCACTATGCACATGTTCAAATCAACATGATAACTGCAAAACCATAGAAATGACCCGATGGTCATTACATATATATCTACCATTACCTTAATTCCTAAAGTGCCTATTTTAACTTACCTTAATTTCTAAAGTGCCTATCGTAACTTCACAAACAGAGAAGGATCAAACTTTCCCAACACCATTTAACTCCTGAAATGTCCTAGTCATCATAACTCAATTTTTGCCTACCAACGAAGTGGCACTTTTTATTTAAAATAAAATAATTTGCCAATTTGGTACTTAATACTTTTTCACTTTCCAGGATGCCCTTAGTCAATAATAATACATATTTGGAGCTTGCAAAATTGGATTACAACAACTGCCAAGCACTGCATCAGCATGAGTGGAAAAGCGTTCTCCAGTAAGTCTTACTTATATATTAAGTGATCATGCCCTTACAATAAGAAGAAGAAATGAATTAGTCACTAGCCAGCAAGATTTTTCTGATTAATGCAAAAGGCAAATTTAGGATTTAGAATTAACAGGTTCAGAATATAATTTTCATATGTACATATTTTGTTCCCTAATTTTTTATTTTTTCAAAAAATATTCTATGGATAATTTTTAAAGATTTAGACTTGCTTAATCTAGAGCAGAACATGCCATCCTTGAATATCTCAAATTGTATAAATGAAAATACCTTTCTTATGACTCAATAATTGTATTCAAAAAAATTATTGGCAATATGTTTAATTATTTGTACAGAAAGTAATGAATTCAGATTAACTGACGGAACATAAGTTGCATGCATTACTTCTTACATGATTGCTCGCAGGTGGTACAAAGAATGTGGGTTACGAGAGTGTGGATTGAGTGAAAGAAGCTTATTGGTGACATACTTTTTGGCGATGGGGAGTGTATTTGAACCAGAAAGGTTTAAAGAGCGGCTGGTTTGGGCCAAAGTTGCTGCAATTATGGAGACTATTAAATGCCACCTTGGAAGCTCTGGGGAATACAAGACTCTTTTTCTTTACCAATTTATACATAACAGCAGCAGCAACAACTTACACTGCCTCAGTTCTAATGCTAGGTAAAATTTCCATTACAAATATATGTGTTAGTTCATACATGCATATATGCTTTGCTTATTAATTTAGTATTCCACGTACTACTAAAAAATTATTATTTTTCCACTGAATTTCTACAAAAAATGTTCACAAACTATTTTCACATTTATTTTAATTGAATCGGTGAGAAACTAAGAAAAATAGTATTTCCTCCGCACATTTTGTGTGGCATCCTTTGACTTGCATGATGTTTAAAAATAAAAAAAACTTTTGAAACTTTTGATCTGAAATTGGTTGAGTATCATTTCAATAAGGGTAAAAAAGAAAATTCTAAAGGTAAATTGTTTTCAATTAGAGTGAAGTGACTTTCTTTTTTGGATGGACCAAAATGGAAAGCGTTCCACATAAAAATGGAATAGAAGGAGTATAATATTTAAATATGAATATAAATTAGAAAGTTTTTCACTATTTCGGTGAGAATTGTTTTCCACCATACATTTTTCCAATGAGTTAGATCAATGAAAAATGAGTGAGAAAATCATGATTTATATGTAGCTAGCACAAAATTTTCACCAATTTGCGGTGGATAAACCTTCATTTTTACTTTTTTAGTAGTGTCGTGTCTCGATTTATCTGTAACTTTTTTTTTAGTTTGTCTAAAAAAGAATGACATTCACATTTCTATATTTAAAAATATTTATCTTTAAACTTAGCATTTTACTCTTAATTAGATTATCTATAGCTTGTTTGGCCAAGATTTTAAAAAGCTTAAAAGTGCTTATTTTAAAAAGTTAAAGTGTTTAAGCAACTACTTTTCCAAAAGCTAACAATTTTTTTTTCGAATTTATTAGCGAAACACACATTATTATTGTCCAAAAATATCTTTTTAAAAAGTGCCCTTAATAAAAAAATATTTTTAAAAATAAATAAATTTAAAAAATTTGACGAAACAGGTTATTAATTATAGCCACAAACATAATCTTTAGCACACATATATATACACAATTCAAGCTAAACATAATGATTAGTTAAACCCACAAAACCCTTTCTAACTTTGTATTTGAGCCTATGATGTTGTTACAATTAAGGCTATCCCCACGTTGTAACATGTTACTTAGAATCTCGAGCGATCCCAAGCGAATCACATGAAATAATACAAGCATAGTGAGCTTAAAGAACAATTTAAAGTGAAAGTAAAGCAAGAGTGGTCTAAATAATCCCATGATACACATAGGCGAAACATCTACACATAGGTACGAAAACCTCTATTAATCATAAATGAGATACTAGGACAAGCCCTAGCTAACTCGAAGTCTAAAACTGAAATTTAAGAATGAAACTAAAGAAAAAGGATAAATCACCTTCAGAGAATAAGGACTCGCCATTTTCGATAGTTGCTCGAACAATACTTATCACGGGCCAGATAGGAAACATTTGCACCTAGATTATGAAATAATATAGGCAAAAGTATAAGTTCAGTACTATGGAATGTGTATAGTATGGAGAATGTGCAATGCGACATAATCATAGTATGCAATTGACCAAGTTAGAAAACATAATAAAATTTTATTTAAGGCATAATAGTGAAATATGAACATGGCCAATGCATTTAAAAAAGATATAATGAAAGCATTGAGGAATGCATAGAAGTTATATGAAAACTTACTCATTTGTGGGATATTAACCTTAATTCCTAAGACTACGCAAACTATAACATGAAATTTGTTGTAACTCCTACACCAAAAAAAGAGAGGTTACTGCCAAGGTAGACTCCGTATTATATCATAAATGCTATTTGAGGATCCACAAGCTAAGTCAGTTGAGACAACCTATGAAAGCATGTAGTTTGAGACTAGAGGTTGCTACTAGAGGCTCTCTTACTAAGTCTCCATCACAAAGTCTTCTCGATACTAAGTCAAATCCAAACGAAATAGATAAGGTCATTTATGAAATATAATATGTGGGAAGGTAATGAATAACTATCAGTCCCTTCAATAAAGTCATAAATATAAAATGCTTCTTTATCATGATTCATACAATGTGAGAAAACCTTTCAACATTGTGAATCTATCAGTATGTGAGAAAATCTTTCATAATACCTTCATTTGTGAAAAAATCTTTCACAATCATTATTGACACTTAGCTTAAAAGCATCCTTAAAACATAATTCATCATTTTCTTAAAGCAAGCATAAATCCTTCATCAAATCATGATCATAGTTCATAGTTAAAAATTGGGCATGATGCATACATTTATATGAAATCAACTATAAATCATGTAATTTAGCAAATTCATAAATAATCAAGTAAAATAACATCAATTGAATCATAATTAAAAGAACCCATGAAAATTTACATAAATCCTAGATGAATTTGGGTGAAATAGAATTGGAGAAATTCAGATCTTTTGGGACTCAATGGATAAAACGGTCCCATTGGTGAATTCCTTCATACCTTATAACATTTTAACCTTGAAACTTGAAGAGGAGATTTGAATCCTTGAAATCCTAGGTTGATGAAGAATAAGACCTTCAGAGAGAATTTGTTGAAAGCCTTGGGGGTTTTGAGTAGTGAATGAGAGGGAATGGGTGAGTTTTGAAGGATTTGGATAGATATAAGCCTTAGATATCGTCTAAAAATGACGTAGTTTAGGAATCAGAACAACAGAAAAAAGACAGAAATAATTATGAAAATAATTATCATCAGGTTCCATAGACACCATCTACAGACCATAGTTTCTTTTACGATCTGTGGAATTCATCCATAGAAATCGGACTTCAGATTCTTGATTTCTGAATCTCAAACTATAAAATAATTTCCATGATTTATAGAATGGACCACGATCCATCTTGTCTTCTTGTGAAACCTATAGTACTGAAAATTCCATCTCTAAATCTCAAATCACGGACCTCTATTCATAGACTGTAAAATAATTTATGTTCCATAGAATGCCTCTCGTTTGGATCTAATTCATAAACTCTCTGAATTTCATCTATGAGTGCTCTTCTATATCAGTACCATCACATAGTTTGTATTTTAGGCTCGTAAAAGCTTGCACCAAATTGGTTTCTAAAATTTATTTCCGACTCGACTTTTTAATTTTTGAGGTATTACATGTTCTACCTAGATGAATTATTCATGAATTTACTATTAAAGAGGTGAATTTGATTTTAGTTTAATGTGAACTAATTTTGTGTTATTTGAAACTTGGAACAGGATAGGGCAGAGGCTTGTCGGGACTCTACTCGGAACCTTGAACCAGCTTTCACTTGAAACGTTAATGACTCATGGCGTGGACATCCATCAATACTTACATCAAGCTGTTAGTCCTACTTACTTATTTTTCAATATTATATTTCAACGGAATATATTGATAGTGGTTAAATTTTTTGATAAAATTTATTTAAATGTTTGAGTTATAGTCTAATCCAACTGAACACTTGAACACATGATAAAGCATTTTTATATATTAGATATTTTTTACTCAATTTGTTTTAAAAAATTTTATGCATGTGTTCTCAAAATATGTCATATCGTTTAATTAAATGCATGAGTCTTGATTGGACCAACCATGAGATTTTTAGGATTTATTGATATTACTGCATATAAATAAAGGGAGTGATATATTTTGAATAATTAACTTATTTATGTAGTGGATATTTGAGAACACTGGCAAAAACTTTTCAAAAACTTAGATCATAAGTATATACCAGAAGCATCTTATCAGACACTCAAACCTTATATCCTTTAGCAGGTTAATATGGTAAACAATTTATTTTGAGACAAATAAATAAAACTAGAAGATTATTAATGTGGAAAAATATATAGTGGAAAAAGTGGATGGTGGTGATATTGGAAGAGGGAGACAAAGGAAGAGGAGATGCAGAACTCCTAATTCGGACGCTAAATCTGTGTGCGGGCATGTCACATGAGCTACTGCTGCCCCATCCTATGTATCAAAAGCTCCTCAACCTATCCAGTAGAGTTTGCCAACGTCTTCGTCTCTTCCACCACGTAAAGGTTAAAAATCTAACTCATAGAATCTAACTCCTGGATTTATTTTTGTTGGTTACAATATGTTGATATTGGATATTTTATAGGTACAAAATATGAAGGATCAGAGGATCGAAATATCGACATGCACTAAGATAAAACATGACATGCAACAACTAGTTGAACTTGTGCTATCCAAATATGATCAAGATATAGATGCCAACGTCAAGCAAACATTTCTTAATGTGACAAGAAGTTTTTATTATGTTGCTTATTGTAGTCCAATAACAATCAATTTCCACATTGACAAGGTGCTCTTCCAAAGAGTACTTTAATTACCACACTAGTGTATTACTTTTATGATGATGTATAGTATCATCTTGACTATCCTCTCTACATTAAATATATTAAAAGATTTAACTTTTCTATATTGATGTCGATAGTTTATCAATAAGACAATGTCACGATTTCGATTTTTTGATTCACGATAAGTTGGTATCGACAACCCTCCAGATCATTTTTGTAATATAAACTATAAATTCTCAAACTCTATTGTAGTAGTAGTAATAAT
>JBCEWC010001925.1:0-37409 GCA_038996855.1 Solanum aculeatissimum | reverse complement strand
ATATAGGAAAAGTTTCTATATATATATATATATATATATATATATATATATAATATAATAATATATATAATCAATTCTTTTTATAATATATATTAAATTCTAAATATTTTTAATGAAATTTCTGATTCTACACAATAATTCGAATAAATTTTGTATGATTTTTTAATTTAAATTGACAACTTGCTCAATAAATACACTAAATGTTTCCACTAATTTAAATATCAAATGGACAAAAAAATACACATGTACAAATTATTAATATAAATCAATAATTTAATAAAATTAAAATATAAAATTTATGAGTTTCAAATTCTAGTTTTGTCTCTCCTAGAATAAACAATACTTCCTCTATTACAATTTATTTGAATAATTTGTTATTAGTTTGATAAAAACATGACACCCCTATATTATTAATTTTTAAAATTTTATTTATTCTTAATGAGAAACTTTTTACAGTTAATTAAATGTTATAATTTGTTTAAAATTCATAAATTTCAAAAGTTTATCTTCACAAAGATATTATGACATGCTAAAATCTCAAATTTTAAGAAAAAATTATTTTAATTTCGTGTCTAAGTTAAATTATACTCAAAATTGACTTGATCATAATTACACTAAAACAATCTCTCCAGACCCAACACTTTTTTCTAGAGATGTATTTTATATTTTTCTTTTTTTATTTTAATTTTAAAAATCTCATATATTGATTAATTTGAAAAGAATCTTTTGAGAAGAAAATATAATAACTTTTTAATGGGATCGTTGTAATAATTGAAAATGAGAGTAGTGTTTAGTCATTAATGTTGTAGCATCATTTCTCAAGTGTTTGCCTATTTTATTGTTTCATATATTTCTGACGATATTTATCATAAATCGACATTATTATTATTATATTGATTATTTTTATTCTCCTTTCACTATTTTATTTTCTCATTATTGAATATTCTAAAGTCTTTCAAATAGTCAAACCTTTTGCATTATGGAAAATCTATTATTGTTTGTTTAAAAAAAGATCAATTTTTTTTTTGTATTTTCTTTAAATTTCAAGAACTCTAACAAATCAATATTAATATTTTATCATTATATCAACTTATCAAATTTAATGCAATACTATTTCGATATTATTATATAAATATTTAAAAATCTTGGTCTGTTTTTACTATTTTAACTATGTATTATACTTTTTCATTGAAAATTTGGATTTTTACTTCCTAAGATTCACGTATATTCTAACCTCTCCAAATTTTACTTGTAGGATTACAATGAATATCTGTTATAGCTATTTAATTTATCTTTATTACTCCCTTCGTTAATCTTTACTTGACCCCTATACTATTTTAGGATGTCCAACAATACTTGTTCAGTTTGTGAAATCAAGAGATAATTTTACACTTATTTTCTAATTTACTCTTGTCATTAATTATAGTTATTTCCATATTACATTTTTCAATACATTTTATTAATTATATTAAAAGGGTGATTTAGTAAAATTACCCCTATCATTTACTACTTCTTGATTCTTGTGTCAAGTCAATAGGGACCAAGTAAACATGGACAAAGAAAATAAATAAAAAATGATTATATAAAATTCAACTTTATACCCCAAAACTTGATGAGACGACCTTGATTATACCAAAAGCCAACAAAGTGATAATCAAGTAATTTAATGAGAAAGCATTTTAAAAACGTGGATTATTGGTACTTCATACTTGCGGGGTAAGGGTAATGTACTATTTGCTTTTAGATTAAAACAAAGAACTCTATTTCATTTTTCTCACGTTTTACATTGTCAAAGTGATACATGAATTTCTTAGAAATTATTTCTCAGATTCACGTGACATTTTAATCGTCTTAGATTATGGAGATAATTGTTCTAGCTCACATGGATATGCTTAAAGAGTAGGGTGGATTTTCAGCACGTGGATTTTCGAAAACTCTATAACTTTTCTCATTCTGTATAATTATATTGAAGGGCTATTAAAAATATAACGTATTTTAAGCTAGGAACTCAATAACAAGAATATAATTGTTGGTATATATATATTTCCTCACGAATGTTAATTCAAGAGACTTACTTTATTCTTGAATTGATGAAATACTTGCGGTCACCACTTAAAGATGAAGACTTATTTTGTATGTGGAAGACTTGTTAATCAACACTGAAGAACAAAGGTTCTCTAGTATTTTTTATCTTATGAAGACTCCTTCATATAGGCGTGAGCTAGAGTTTTGAGGGTATTTTAGTCTCCAAGTAATTTTAGAGGACCTTGAACTTAAAAAGTATGAGTTGGTCATGTCTTGTCAATCTAAGTATCTAACAGACTAGCCAAAATGTAATCTGCACTTTATTTAAGTCGTATAATTTTATATTAAATATTAATTCAACTTTATTAATCAATAATTTGACTTGATCAAACTTATCATGAATTTAAGATTTAATCCAATATTTATTATGAATTTATCAATAAAACTTCGGTGTCTACTATATATATTAAAATTATTGAGTATTTCTCAAATTAATTAGATAAATTAAGACACACTTAAGCTCAAGCTCACAAAGTTTGATCATTTGGTGTAACAATAATTTTGAGATGGTGTGAACAAGTTGCCTTACTGGCTTGGAATTCATCTTAATTAATGTTGACATTGTTTGAGCTATAGTTAACTATTTTTTATGCTAATCAATGTATTAAAATTGAACAAGTTACATGTATGAGTTCATGGTCAACATATTAGAATGTGAAATCCCCAGAGGGATTTAAGGGTAATAACTATGTGTTGACCAAGAATTTTGAGGAGTTCAAATGTACTGTTTTATCTATGTGAGTTGGATTACCAACATTTGATTTGGAAGGTTGTCGCGTATTGTTTCGTAATATATGATATTAACTAGGAGCACTTCTTATGATGGGCCTTAAGCAGTATGAATATGAATTAGTCAAACTTCAATAGGATTACTGGACACTAGATTAAAAACTAAATTCACTTCGCATCTATGAAATAGACATTAAAAATAATAAATTAAAACAGTAATTAATTTATTATCATTTTTTTCAAACTTTTAAAGTAATTTCACCAAAAAAGTTATGATAGAACGGATAGAATTCCATCGTTCTTAACTAGAGATCCCCAAGTACGAGCCTTGAGAGTGAAAAAAATTATATTAAAAGATATTTTGTCATTATAAATTCAGATTAGGCGAAGAACCAATGCAGACAGTGGCGGAGCCAATTAGAATTAGGTGGTTCATTTAAATCCGCTTCAGCGAAAAAATATATTTTTTATATATCGTAAAAATATTTTTTTATGTATATATAATAGATATTGAACCCTTTTCACCTAGTATGTATGTCTATTTTTTAAAATTTGAACACTTTAATGAAAATTTTGGCTCCATCATTGAACAGAGACACCAAACACATGATTGGTTCTTGAAAATAAAAAGATCTAACAAGAAGGAAGATCGATATACCAATAAACTAACCACATGATGAGCACTAATATCAAGCTCTTAATATCCATCATAACTAAAAATATGGCCAGCCAATTGGCAACTAATCCAGTTGGCATAGAAGACAGGGCATTGCGCTCTTACTAATGGCTGTGTCTATGCCTACCTAACAATCTCTTAAATGGAAAAACAAAATATAGTTAATTGGAAAAAATTGTCATATACCTTTATTCTTTATACACTAGAATCTTCTTTTTCATGTTGATCTAACATAATTTTTGCCATAAATCTTTCTAGATGGGACTTTACTAAACAAATTCGTTTTTTAATTACATAATTCATCAAAAACAATAATCCTTAATCGAATAAATTAAGTTAATAGTATTATTCTATAAATAAACTAATTTTACCATGATCGTTACATAATAATGAAAAGTTCAATTTTTATGTTATGAACAGATTGGTTTGATCATGTTGTTACCTTATTATTTTTCTTTTCTTTTTGTCTTTGTTTATTATATAATGATCTTATTTTATTCTTTACACTAATTTTTTAAATAATTCTACTATGTACTCTACTTTTTTCATTAGCACGTTCATCAAATTATTGACCAGTTCATCCACTGCACCATATAATTTTTTATGCTACGCGTATAACATCTTTAAGTTTGGGAATGTAAGTAAATTTTAAAGAAGGAAGTGAAGAACTACCACAAGGAACAATTAATAATTTTATACAGGCCCTACCTTTGACATATTCTTGGCTACCATCATTTAAAATTAGCCTAAGAAGGGCAAAATCTAGTGCCTAAAAGAGTGAAGATGTGGGAGGGGTTGGCCACTAAAGACTCGCAAGGGAACAAAACTTTTTGGGTTAATTTGACAAAGTTCTCTTGCCATTTGGAGATACGTCGGCACAGCCATCACTAAAATAGTGACACGCGCTTCTATGCCTACTAGATGGTCGGCTGAAATGTGATAGCTCAGCTTCGAGTTTTGAATGTGAAAAAATTCTCAGTAAGAATTATTTTTTTAAAATTAGAATTTATGCGGCGCAAATCTCAATTAGTGGAGTTATCATGCAGATATCAGATACCGAATAAAAAATGCTCCTGAAAAAAGAAGAAGAATTGTGATGGCTAATTTTTAGACCCTTATTTAAGTCCGAGTCTAAATTCATACTCTCTCTATCCCATTTTATGTTGCATCCCAATTTAACCTTAAAATTATCTTTTTACTCTTAATGAAATAATTCTCCATCACACAAATATCTCATAATGATTTTAGACCATAAATTTTAAAAATCTTACTTTTTTTTTTAAACACCGTGCCAAGTCAAAGGGTGTCATATAAAATGGGCTTAGGAGTAATTTTTTGCAAGTCTAGTCATTTCAAATATAATTTTAAGATGTATGAGATTGAAGAGGTAAAAATCTACGGTTAATTCAACGCTTAAATCTATTCTAAATAAGCTTTAATTTTAAACTATAAGTTCCAGATAATAGTAAGAACAAAATCTTAGCAATATGACCAAATTAAAAAAAATCTAACAAATTAATTTTTCATCTATAAGCTTTTCTTTAAAAACCGTCAATGATATATTTTTTTTCTTTCAATATCGGCTATCAATTACTATTTTCTTCCCAAAATTCTTGTCATATTTTACTTTTAAGAGTCAAATAAAATAATTTTTTAATTAATAATTAAAAATGTATCTTTCACCAGATAATAATATAAGAAGAGTTGTAATTTATAGTACTTTTTGTATAACTTTTGAATGTCTAAATTGTAATTTTAAAATATTGGACTAATCTAATCCAGTTTAGTTCCAAGATATATAACTAACATATATGACAAGACGATAAGTGATCATGAGTGCAATTAGTCCCAAGATGGTTCGATTGTGAGATTACAAATTATTGGGCTTAGGAGATTCATCCGCTCAAAGCTCTTGCTGCTTTTCTACACGATTCAGTTAGTTATATAGTTGGGCTCAATATTTTGGGCAAGGCCAGCTCAATTTGTTGGTCTCACTAACACTCAAGAATTGATCTATCAAAGGGAAATACTCTTCAAGACTCAAGCCCAAATGTTAAACCAGCCCATTCCAACCCAAAAACCACTTAAAAAGTTGGGTATTTGTTTGCTCTTTAGACATCTTAAAATACATTTAGTTGCATGAAATTTTCTTTAAATGGGTAGATTTATAATTTTTACTTCTAAAATGGGGCGATCTTTAATTTTTGCCAGACCTTAATTTTCTACGCCCTTAAATTAGAGTTCGTTATCTATTTTTTTTTTATACTGTTGTCAAGTGAAATTTAGAGAGGGTAGGAAGATCTTACTCTTATCTTAGGAAGGTCAATAAGTTATTTCGTATATATTTCTGGTTCAAGAAAAAATATATCAAAAAAGAAATAAAAATAGTGAAGAAACATGGCAAAACACTATGATGCATGATTCTTTAGAAAAAAAAAGTAACTGTAACAAATTAGTACGATAATCAATAATAAGAGACAATAGATAGTAACTGAAATCAAACACCAAGAAATTACAAAAGAAATTCTATGTCTACTAGTATGGAAGGATAAGCGAGATTACATTCTACTACTAACGAACCTTCTCCTCTAACCTTGCCCTCTACAATTTTCTATATAAGGTCATGTCGTCGGTAAACTGCAAATAATCAATCATGACTTGTATAATCACCTCTCCCAAATATTTCTTATGTATACCTCCACCTCTCTTACCACCCATAGCAAATTTCTTATATTTCTGCACTAGAGCATTCACACATCTCTTTTCACAAGTCTAAATCATTTTTCAGTCTTGCTTCTCGCTTTTGTCCTCCATCAAGGTCATGTGAGAATTTTGACTGACCAACACTTCATCCCATACAATATAATTAATTTAGCCACTTATCTTTAAGTTTTGATCACACCTTCTTATCACACATTACTCCATATGTCGGCCTCTATTTAATCCATCCTATACTAATACGATGTGATCCATCTTCTTGATCCTATTCAACCTGGACCCTTTAGATTATATGATCTGTGTCTAAATCTCCAAGTTCACTATCCTACTAAACAAAATTCACAAATAACTATGTTTCAACTCTTTTATATCACAAAATTTAAAGGTGAATTTTGAACTTCATGATAATGATTATTTTTCTATTATACGGTAGAAAAGTGCTTAGTCCTAGGGTGTGCATCGATCGATTCGGTTTTAAACATCATCAATTCGGTTTATCGATTTTCGATTTTTAATTATGTTAAACCAATAACAAACCAATAAAATGATTTTTATCAGTTTTTGATTTATTGATTTTAAATCCTTAACGGTGTGGTTTTCGATTTACCCAATAAGGATGATAATGAGAATTTGTATTAATAAAAACAGATGAAGTACGAAAGAGTAAAGACTAAAGAATAAATACTAAAGGAGGTAATTAATCACTTAAGTACAATAAAAATTAAAATAGGTAAAGTACTGTTCTAGTGTCCTATTACTATTAAATTGTTAATATTTAATATTTACGAATAGGTAAAATAATAAATTATTATAATATCATGGGATTATCCATTTATCCAATAGTTCGATTTTTGCACACCCCTAACTTAGCCCGCATCAGTACTACAACCAAACAGGCCAACGGTGGCACTTACTATTTACACAATCAACTTCAAGAGGACCAAATATCTCTTCTCAAAAATGAAGTAAAGCATTATCAGTTGTTGTTGTTCTGTTCATAGTTGAAGTATGACAAAAGGGAACTATTCCAAGCCCTCAATTAGAAATAAAGCAATGGTGGAAGAAGGAAGCAAAATGAGATTACCAACTTAGAGGACACATCCAAGTTGATACATTGGTGGGTGGAATAGAAAGTTGCACTAGTAGTATAGTACAAACAAAAGGACAATAGGATGACTCATATGTCATCTCTTGATAAAGTAAGAAAAGAAAGAAAGAATCCATTAATTTATAATCCAAATATATCCAATGCTAGAGGTTGTAAATTGTGATGTAAACTTGCGGAGAAACGGAGCCGCTCGAACCCAAACTTTGGAACATGACACAAGAAAAAAAGTATCCTTTCATATTCCTTTTTCTTTTATTTGATGTTTAGTGTCTGCATTTATTCGAGGATTGTTAGTGGCGTATTTCTCGAACGTAGGATGATTTTGACCTCCTTGATCCATATTTTGATCTCTTGGTCATTATCCGCAAAATTTATGGGATATTTGAGATGCTTTTCAGGACTTATAATACTCTTTATATAGGTATTAATTAGAGTTTATGGTATAGTAACCTCCAAGAAATCCTAACTAAAATAGGATTAATTTTGTAGATTTCTACAAAATTTCAATGTCTCTACATGAAATTTGCCAACATAATCCACTGCACCACGACTTATGTTGGTGCTTCACATACCTTTTTCTTTTCCCCATGAGACACATAATTTCTTTTCTTTACTCCATATGTTTTAAAATATTTGTCACATTTTACTTTTCAAAAATAATTTTTTTAAAAATTTGATTAATATTTTATAATATTTTTTTCACAATTTAATATGAAAAAATTATTGCTTATAATATTTTTTGATTAGTTTTTAAATATCAAAGCTTAAAACTATTAACTTAATTAATTTTAACTTTAATTAAAAAAAAGTAGAATAACCACACTTGCTTAACCATAGTTACTCTCTTTCTCCTTCACTTTTCCTTATATTATATCGCCTTCCTCACCATTTCTCACTACCCATAGACCCTAAGGCAGGGAAAAAAAAAGAGGGAGCAGGAAAAAATGAGCTGCAATGGTTGCAGAGTATTACGAAGAAGATGCAGTGACAATTGTACCTTAAGGGCGTGTTTGGATGGAATTGATGATCCTCGCGCACAGGGTAACGCTACTCTCTTCGTCTCCAAGTTTTTTGGTCGTAGCGATCTCATGTCCTTCATTGCTGCTGTTCCCCAAAATCGAAGACCTGGTACTGTTTACCAAACACGCCTTATTACGAATTTCGTATTTAATTTGAGTTTTATTTTCTGAATAAAGGAAAAATTATTACGTACCGAGCTGATTTGATGAACTTTTCTTCACTGCAGCTTTGTTTAAATCGCTGTTATTCGAAGCGTGCGGGCGGACGGTGAATCCGGTGACCGGTGCGGTAGGGCTTTTATCGACGGGAAACTGGCACGTGTGTCAAAAGGCGGTGCAGACGGTTCTCGCTGGCGGCAATCCACGGCCGGTGTTTGCCGGAATTCTAACTCCTCCTTACTTCGATGATTCCTTTGAATGCGACGGCGCGTGGGATATTCCAAACCAGTTCTCACACAAATCCGGATCGGATCAAATCGAAGCAACGGAGTGGATCAGTTCGGAGAGAAGATGGAATACGTCGTCATCTTTTGGTTCGGAGACTGAGTTATCGGACGTAACGCTGTGTTTGGATAGTGGAATTGGATATACAGAAGGTGTGAAAGGGGAAGAACCGAAACTTCTGAATCTCTTCGTCTGAAAGGCAACTGAAAGGGGAAGAACCGAAACTTCTGAATCTCTTCGTCTGAAAGGGGAAGAACCGTAACTTATAATTTTATTGTTCAACTACAAAATTTATCGTCGAGATTGCTAATTTCTGTTAGCAATAAGAAAAAGTAGAAATAAATAACTAATATTACTGTAGTAGTTTTCCAGTTGAGCTTGGAAATTTTGAATTCGAACTCAGTTGGAAAATCGGAAACTGTAATGATCTAAACATGAGTTATTGGAGTGTCAGACTGACCATCTCTTTTTCGCTGAATAATTATATATACATATTTATATTTCATCTAGCTAGTATTCGAGTCTCATTTAAGGAAAAACACTTATATGGATGATTTTTCTATACTTACTGCATGAATATAAAATCATTAGTTAAGAGATCAGAAACAACTCCATTCATTACATTAAATTCTTTGACGATAGATAAAGATATATAAAATATTTTAAATCCCATCATTAGCATAGTCCTTTCCCCTCCCCTCATCTCCCCTAATTAATGTAAACCCTAAAAAAAATTAGTTAAGAAAATAGTAAAAACAAAAATTAAAGTCTCCCAAGTTGAAAAAAGCATGACCTCCAATTGAGAATAATTAGATACATATCACAATCATGGAACTCATTGAAATATTAAGCATCATGAGTTGTCACAATAAAGAGACAAACATAATATCTAGGAAGAAGTATTCAAATCTTATCACTCAAATTCCAACAAAGAAATAAAAAACTAAAGAGCTATATATTGAAAAAGGAAAGAATTCATAAGTGGAGAACATCAAAATTAAAGCTCCATTAAGGGACCACCCCTCTCATCACAACCAATAGTTAGTCAACATGCTAATGTATGCATAAGGTTCATTTATAGAAAATCTCAAATCCAAGGGGAAATTACAAAGAAGAAAGTAATACCCCCTCCATTTTAGTGCGTGTGAAACACACACGCACCCAAAAAAAAAATACTTTCTCTGTCCTATTTTACGTGATATTCATTGATTTGACATAGTGTTTAAGAAAAAAATGAAGACTTTTAAAACTTGTGGTATAAAAACATTCTTAAATATTTGTTTGGCTGAGAATTATTTCATTAAGAGTAAAAAGAGAATTTTAAAGGTAAATTATTTTCAATTAGAGTAAGGTGACATTCTTTTTGGGATGGATAAAAAAAAGTGTGTCACATAAGTTTTGTATTTTTATGTTATTTTTAACAAAAATATTATGACGTGTTTAAAATTATATGTTTAAAAAATTTATAACAACAAAAATAGTATAACTTTCTTTAAATCACACGTTTCAAAAAAAAATCTTCTAAACTTCATATTATATTCCTTGAAATTAAATTATGTCACGTATATTAAACAAGTGGAATAATAGTTAGCATGTGATCAAATATCAATGCGTATACAAAATAGTTTATATTCCTTTTGTTCTACATCATTTGACACTAGTTTCTTTACTAATTCATTCCAAAATAATAATGTGTTTCGATATTTAAAAGGTATTTGGATAAAAAAAAAATTAAGTGAGTTATAAATTAAAAGCTAAAAGTAAGTACTTAGTTATTTTTTATTTTATTTTTGTACTTTTTAAACATAAAGTAATTCGTATTTGACGAACACTTCTAAAAATTAAAAAATATTTAAAAGCAAAAACATTTAAATTTTTTTATATTCAAACTCCCTCTTGGTAATAATATAACATCAGACTTATTACTTCACCTTTAATAATATATTTTTATATGCACAAAAAGAATCCCCTAAGATATTATTTAAGATCATAATCTTTTTTTTAAAAAAAAGATTTTTTTTTTTAATTTCACGACTAGTCAAATTAAGCTACGTTAACCGAATTTACGATAGAAACATGGTGATTGTGACAACAATAATCCATGTAACACTTAGTAACCAACTAAGCAAAACATCATATATTCAATATAATTTCATAAATCTTAACTTTATTTTTATAAAGTAAGAGAGATTATTTCTGACTCGGGACGGAGAAACTTATTCAAAAGATGTGAGGTACACATCAGCAAGGGTCCCATGTTTTTGCTTGGCACCTTCATCAGTGGAAAACCACATCATTTTTGTGTATTCGGGACAAAAGCAGATTCGATTAGCGCTTCCCTCTCGCCGCATCCCACAATATTTATTTTATTTTTCTATTCTCCACAAAATACTTGACCATGGTTAACACATGTGGTTAACTATTGACATATATTTTTTTCCTCTCTTTCCACATCATCCCATTATATTTAATAATAATATATTAAGTGACATTTTATAAAGTATGATCTGAGGAGGATAGAATGTACGTAGACTTTATCATTACTTTCTGGAGAGAGACTGTTTTCGAATGACCCTCGACTCAAATGTATTCGTCTTAAGTAAAAGAAGAAAATAATAGACACGGAACAACGACTAAAATGAAGAGTAATGTCAATTTTACAAGAAAATAATAATAGAAATAGTAGAATAATTGAAGAATAATAACATACAATCGTAATATCAAGACTAATCTTATCACAAACCTAATTGAATTCCCAACCTTTGTGCTAGAAAAAAGTCCTTGGACCAGTGAACCAACTTGTCATTTTCAAAATGAGTTCCTTATCTAATATTTAACATATCCTTTAAGAATTATATAAGTAATATACTGAATTTAGTTGGATGACCACGGGTTCCCGTGACCCAAAAATTATGAATAAATTCGCTCCTGGTTCTACCCTAATACTTGACCTTCACTCTTTTCTATTTAAAGTCATGTCCTTAGTGATATGAAGTTATGTCATATCTTATCTAATTACTTGTCCCTAATATTTTTTCGATATATTCGTACGCCTCTGTATAACCCCTAGATCAAATCATCCTATTATATGAAACTATATTAAGGAGACAAAATACAATCCCAAATTAATATCAAGACAATTGGGGATTAACAGAAGGAAGGAAGACCTTCTTTCCATGTAGTTTTTGTTAATATTCATCATATTAAAAAATAAAAAAAGGTCCCAAATGTTCCTAATCTAGTTGAATTTGGTTCAAAATTATCCTCCTTATTATACCTACTGGGCTAAAGATGCCTTCAACATTATTTCTTGGTTTAAAAATAAGAAAACAACACAAATTCCACTAGTTTAGCTAGAAGGAAATTATACCCTTTCGCGCGAGTTTTCTATATTAGGAATCTAATCGAAATTTGAACTTTGCATACATGTATTTGGATTTTTGCATGTATCTGATTCTCTCATCACCTCTTCCTTATCTCACTCATCTTTTTTCTCTCACTCACCTCTCTTCATCCGTCGTTTTTCTCTCTCTCTGTGAATTTGTATTTCAAAATGTATTTAGTATCCCAAATACATTTATCTAGTGTAATTCACATGTATTTGGAATACGTAGAGTACCTCACTTGCCTCTGTTCCTATTTCAGTATATTTGATAGTTAAACTATATATATCTAGGTGTATCGGATTCAAAATCTGTTATGAAATTATTAACAACATGTGATTATTTCAAATTATTGGGAGAATTAGTTAATATAGGAAGAATATTTGTGAATTTGATAGCTTTTCCTTAAAAATTACTTCTAATTTATTAACTTTAGTTTTTTTTTAAAATACACTGCCAGGGGTGGCAATTGGGCTAGTTGGATTAAATTTTGGATGGGGTGGGGTCATAATGGGTCAAGACATCAAATGGATCAAGACTCGACCCAACTCAAATTTGTTTGGATCAAAATAGATTATTAAATGGGTCAAGATCTAACACAATTCAACTTTTACTCAGTTTAGTTACAACCTAATAAAATGATTTCTTTTTTTAATATGGTTATATATAATAGATCAATTTTAAAAAATAAAAAATTGACAAGTTTTCATGAGTCAATTCAGGTTACATGTCAACCCAATTTCTAATGAGTTGAGCTAATAAATAGATTGGTCAATAATCCGTCTAAATTTAAATTTAAACGAATTGGAGGGAATGAATTTGATTTTGTCACCCATACATTTCACCTACCCTCAATATTATTTTTCAGCTTAAAAATTCCCCTAATTATTTTTTTATTTTGCCCTCACATACTTTATTTATTATTTTTGAGATGAATGTGAAGTCGACTATAGTCCATTCAGTAATAGAAAGCTAAGATTCAACATCCAGAGAGAAACATCCAACATCATACATTAAGATCTCTAAACAATCACTTAGTGAAAAAGAAAATATCGCCTAGTTTTCGATCCGAAAGCTCTTTATCCCAATGCTTATTTCTAGAGCAACCTGAGTGTTGGAAGATTAGACAAGCTGTCCCATTAAAAGTGGATTTTATTTCCTAAATGCCTTTACTTTAATGACCACTTATTGATAATGCCATAGCTTAAAGTAAACCATACACGTTTTAAGTATTTACACTAACAAAATGAAAGATCTAATCACTTGAATATTTTCTAGTGATGTCTTACAAGGAGTACCTATTGGGTGGTCCAAAGATGAAATTCCATTCTTACAAAAAATTATAAGACAAGAGAAGTAATTATTTGTGAATTTTACATACCCAATAAAATCTCACAAGTGGGGTCTGAGATACCAAAAAACTGTATGTATTTTAATGTATTAAACACTATTAGAAATCGTTTAGTGTGATGGACAAACATAACTAGTCTAGAAATAAAAATTTAATGACGCGTTATCCCTTTGTTTAGTCGCTAATTCAAAAATAAATTATACAAATATTAGCAACTACAAAAAAAGGATAAGAACATCCCTTATGTCCCTCAAACCCATTTTTTACTAGATAAGATGAAAAGTATTTTTGTAAATGATAATATCAAGATAACTGATCCCGATATATAACTTGTCTTCAAACCAAAGGACCCAAGGAATATGCAAGAACCAATAAGCGCACCTCGTAATTATTTTTCTTCTGAACAAAATTACCTTATTTTTATTACTTCTATTAAAAGCTGGTTCAACAATTCCTTGAATGACAGTGCAAAGAATTTCCATTTATTACTTCATCAGATAACTTTCAAAGATGGGATAATTCTTAAGATGGACATATATTGATATATATTTACACGTGTAAAATGTTTCTTGATGCTATAAAACCAAAGATATAAGCTGCTATGAAACATTTAAAGCAGCAATTTCCTACTCATGATGCATACAAAATGCAATTGCAGCAGCATTCAACAAGCCTGAATCAAGTAACTCTAGCTACAAATCATATCGCCGTTCTTTGTTTGGTTAAGAAGAGCTCATTTTGATGTTAGCATTTCTGTTAAGCAGTCAAAAAAAGATCAGCTTTACACTTCTGTTGTTGAGCAAGAAACCGCGTCTTTTATTTGTAATAGATGTGTCCTTAGGCTGCATTCCTTCACCTGTTTTACAAACTTTTATGAAGTATTGACTCTTGGAAAGCATATCCAACTCAATGGCAACATAGAAATGATTAATTACTCATCAAATGATTTTCTTCAAAAGCTTTAGGTATAGAAGGAAATCCAGGGTTACCTGTAGAGCCGTCATTGATGACAAGAGATCTCTACATTGGTCAAGTAAAGCACGCTCATTAGCTACAACATCTGCAAGCTCATATACCATAGAATCCACCTGCTCTACCTGTGCACATATATAATTAACATGTTAAAGCAATCCAAGTGGGAGTAAAACGATAAACAAGAAAGAAATTTGTAATATAATCTGAAAAGACGAGTTGAGTACTAGGCATACTTTGATCAGAATCCTTGAGAAATAAACAATAAGAAAAGTAGGTTCCAAGTTCAACCAGCAAGTCTTTTCTTTTATTTTTGACAAATAAATTCAAGCACTAAGCTTTTTGCTTTACTGATGCAAATAAAGAAAAAAAAGGAACTGCAAGCACTAAGGATGAAAATTTAGAATAATCAGGAACTAGTTTTGGTCTCACATGTCAACAAGATGACACAAAAATTACAACGGATACCTCATCTGACAAAGTTATAGGACAAGAAGTCATCCACATCCGGTAAGTAATAATATCACACCAAAGACAATCTGTTGAGACTAGAAGCAGCATTTTTGCAGCTTGTGAATGGATGAAATGTTTTTTTTTTGATAGTCGAAACCCAGTTTATTTGAAAGTATCATTCTAACTAGACTCCGGTATATTAACACTTAAACAATCACATAAACAAATTTCAAGGAACAAAAACACCAATAAATGGTAGAAAACCCATTGAGATCACTCCTAAAGTCGACGACAAAGATGTTCTATCTGAGAAAATACAACTACAAAATATGGTAGGGAAAATGAGAGCAAGGTAGTTTTGAAGAAAACTCATTGCAGGATTTAGTCCCTGCTGATATCATCAACCATGCACAAAGAGCAACAATATCATGGCCCAGGGAGTCATGCAAAAGAATCCCCGCAAAGAGAGGATAGACAGATGATGCATATTTTTTTTTTGCTAGGAGAGGTGCAGTTGTGTGGAACAAACTCGAAGAAATGGATTGCAGCAAATAGATCGAAGATATTAAATCAAATACTAGGAGGTTACTGCAAAAGTACTTGTTCGCTGATGAATCATAGAAACAAACAGCTAAAGTTTTGCACTTCAAAAGAGCCACATTTAATGTTTTACTTTGACATATGCTCCTCCTCAAGTTGAATTTCCAAATGTGAATCACGGATCAATGCTGATCTATCACAATCCTTCCTCTCTTTTGTGAATTTGTAATTCATTACAGTCCTACCTTTGCTAGTGTTGATGCAGAACTTAGCCCTACCACCCCCACTATTGGTTAGATGCTAAGTTTATCCTCTCAAAGGGTGGCTTCACTTAAGCAAAAGCACAAAACCTTGGAAAAGTATGTCTCAAGTGATGCGGGAAGCGTTGGCAGAAAGGATGTGCTGTTTGGCTAGGCCAAACAACACTTGGGACAGATAGAGAAGCCAATTGAGAGGTTGAAGTTAGCCTCTACCAAGGTGGGTAGTTTCTAACTGCTGATCGATACTAGTAAAGTACTAGGTCAGTGTGACAGTAATCTAAATAAACCTAAAATAGCACCATTAAAAGGAAGTAGCAAGATGGCAAACAGAAACTCTAGGGGCTCAAGTATTGAGAAAGCACGATGCAAGTGCCAATGATTTAAAAGGCGGTAGTGAGAGACTAGATTTTTATCTAATATGCCTGAGACAAGAGACATAAACCCCATGAATTTTGAATTAACATATTTTAAAATTATTATTAAAAAAAAACACCAACAAATTCTAGAAATTTTAAAAAGATTGTGGCATCTGGTAGAATAATTGATGTACATATATAGAAAGAATACAAAAATTTGAGTGGAAATGCTAGTGTCTTTTTAGCAACATAGTTTCACAAACAGTAAATCTTTCTTATCAAAATGCTAATTTTATTTCTTTGAAGTTCCGTTAGATTCTTCTTTTCTCTGGAAAATTTCTTTAGATTATTTGATGAAAAGAAAATTATAAGACCAATTTAGGGCCATCTAGGCAAAATAGTAAAATTGCAAGTGGGGCTCATCAACAAAGTACTTCATTCCAAATTTTAAGTCTAATTTATTCAATTTAAAAGATAACAAAGCTATCTTCACTTTTTAAATTCACAAAAAAAAAAAAGGTATCTCCACTTTTTATCCATAACACTGACTGACAAAAAATTATCTTCCCAGTAAAGTTACTAGCTACTAGCTTACACTAAACAGCCCTTCTTATTGACACCCCCTCTCAGAATGTTGAAAGAGAATAAGGTTTCTCAAAGGCCTCAAAGAAAATCTGTTGTTTCCATATGCAATCGCTTCATACTCAGTTTTAGCTGCCTTTCTCCATAGCAAGTCAATATTTACCTAATTTTATCCATAGCACCTCCTCATAATTACCTTCCCAACAAATCTACCAGCCTACACTTAGACAGTCCATATTGACTCTCGGAATGTTAAAACTAGAAGAAAGAGTCTCTCAACGGCCAGAAGGAAAGTATGTATTTCTATCTCCAGTCGTTTCATACTCAGTTTTAATTGTCTTTCTCCATAGCTAGTAAATGTATACAACCAGTGCCCTCTGATGAGGACTTCTTTTCTTCAGTTTCGCTTCTATTTCTTCCTCATCATCACTTTCTCTTGAATCTTTTTCCCTTCTTCCTTATCATTTGTTTAAAATAAAGAATCATCAACCCCTTACTTTCATCCAGACTTCATCCCATCTGGCATTGAGGATTAAGATTTCAGGTTTTAAACTGTTGATTTTTGGTGTTAAAATGTTTTCAAGATGCAAGGTGCACTTGTGGCATGTGTCCAAGCATTTGGGGGCATGCGCCTCTTACACTTGCCTCAGAATGTTGTCAATGCCTTGGTCCATCTGCTTTTCTCTAAACAAGCTCTCATTCTTCATTTAATGCGTTTTTGCAATAGAACAAGTGGTAATCGCAAGAAACAAAACACTTTCACATGTTGAAATAGATTCTCCAAGGCTGAGGCAATACATTTTTCCCTGGGGTGAGGGAATATTTGCAGGATTATTAAGAATATTTTCAATTTTCAATACCTGCATTCTCCTCTCTCCCCAATCCCCATACAGATATCGGATAACTTTATCCACCAAGAGTATGTACAGATGGATAGAAGTCACCTAGCTAACCAACTTCATGCTAGGTCACACCATTACAGCTTGTTTGGATGGTGGTTTTCTGTGGTATAATATAGTATGGTTAGTAAG
This sequence comes from Solanum aculeatissimum, assembly GCA_038996855.1. Classification (NCBI taxonomy): domain Eukaryota; kingdom Viridiplantae; phylum Streptophyta; class Magnoliopsida; order Solanales; family Solanaceae; genus Solanum; species Solanum aculeatissimum. Next base: position 19,702 of record JBCEWC010001925.1, on the reverse strand, counting down.
AGAACCATGTTTGTTTTAATTGTTCCTTTAATTACATGGTAATGGTATGGCATAGCTTCATGGTTTTGTAACCATAAAAACCTCACTTTTTGAACACCAAATTGTTCGTATCCCATTGTTTACTTATTTTTTTCCCAATTACATCCTTATTTAATTTTAAATAATTCTAATTTACCCTTTATTCGTTATTAAAATTTACGCTAATATATCTACTGCTTTCACAGTCGTGTTACTCATTCTTCTCCGCATCAGCTTCTGAAGCTTTTCTTCCACCTCCAATCTTTTCTCTCACGTTTCAGTTTATTTTTTAAAGTTCGGTTTTTAAAAGTTCTTGCTTTTTTGTTTTCCTAACTGATATACATGAATATGTAGTATAACTTTTTTAATAATTACTTTTATTTCAATTTTTTTTATAAAAAAGATTGATAAATTTAATATTTATAATAATTAAGGGCATTTTCGTAAATTTATTAGTTACGATAAAATACCATACAGTCAATCCAAACAACAAAATTATCATGAAACAATAGTAAATCATACCGTCTATCCAAACATTGTATTGTATTGACTGTTCAGTATCGTACATTATAAAACCATGGCAAACCATCATCCAAATAGACGTTTCGGTGCCAGGACTTTTAAGAACATTGTACAAACATAGAAGTAGAAAAGGAATTAAATGAAGCATCTCCACTTAATGATTTTCTCTCCCTGGCTTCTAAAAGTCTTCTTCAAAAGAATATAGATAAACTTCAAGAGGAAAAAGAGATAAAAAGGAAAAGGAGGAAGAGAAATCCCTGGCAAGTGGGCCTATTATTACATGCACCTTAGTCCTGTCATCTTTTAATGGTTCTAAATACTTGCTAAGCAACGTAGAATACAAGAAACATGCAGTTGACCAGTTTAGATATTTTTTATGCATCAAATTTACCACTTCCTCATTGCAGAAAAACACACAATAGTCAAAATAGGTGGCTATGCAAATTGAGCAACGTCATGGACTACTTCCTTTCTCTCCAACTTCTCAAAAACGGATAGAAGTCTACTAACCATAACCAGAAAGAAAAATTACCTTTGGCAACAAAGAATACATTGAGGATCCCAGTGCCTGCATCACATCAACGGCGGAAGAAATAGCATCTTTAACATTTTGAACTTCTGCCTGCAGATAATAGAACCAGAAAATATTATTCCTGAAGCCTAATACCAAATCGTAAACGAATGCAAGGGAAAAAGTACCCTAGATCCTTCCACAACAGGGAGACGGATAGTGCTGGCTTCCAGAGCACATATGGTCCCTGACAATGAATTGCAATGCTCTCCATCAATCATACTCCAATTTTTCAAACCTGATCCCTGAATTCGTCCATAAAAAAGAGGGATAACAAGATAGATAAATCAAATACACATAACAAATGTTAAAACACGAAATCAGATCATGAATATTTACTTTTCTTTCCACAGCATATAAATAGATATCAACCATCTTAGGCAGTGCAGGCACACCTCAAGTGCATGGTGAAGACAAATGTGAGATATAACAGGGCAACACTATAAATGTAACTGGCAGGAGTTATTTCATTCAACAATATAATGTTATTTACAGCAAATTGACCAAATAATATGCATTGGCTCATACGTTAACTGCCATAATTTCTATGTCATAGCCCCCGTCCTCACACCTCAGGTGTGCAGTTTTCTTCCTACACATCATATAGACTTTCAGCCTCATGCACTCTTGTTTCTTGTTTGTTCTTTTCAAATTCATATATTTGTTTATCAAGCATCTACACTCAAGAAACGGTTATCTTATTGATGCAAGTGTATTTATAAGCATATCTTTTGATGTGTATATAAACATTTGCAGAAAGCAAAATAATGTGGTTTAAGGCAGGAGTACAGAAACGAGGGCTTACTTGTCCTTTGAGGATGGAATACATCTTTACATTTTGCCGCAGCTGCTGCAGCTGAATTCTTTTGGATTTCACAGAATGCCGCAATTTTAAAGTAGTCAACCAAGCATTGTACAGGGTCCTCTGGTAAAAGGAAAACTTTACATTAGTAGCATGAAATTTCCACAGCATTCTAGTCTATCCCACAGCTTTCTGTTTACACTATTTAATTCATGGGTAGAAAAAACTTGCAGCCAGTCTAAGGGGGTCACTTTATATCTTCAGTTTTACTTCTTGATAAATTATTTCTATACCTTTTACAGTTTTTATTCTAATATTTGAAGTTTGGTTTCATCACATTTTTAAGTATGATAAGAAATGTTTATTACATATTTTGATAAGGATGTTATTACATTTAGGCAAAATAAATCAATAACCCATAAAACTTGCTAGTAAATTTCATTAAGACACTCGAACTATGGTCTGTTCCAATTGAGCCCCTTTAGATTTCACCGACAACCCCTTTGGCGTGTTCACCCAACACCCATTACATAGATAAGTTCATAACATAAAATATCCCTTCTTCTTTTAACTATACATATCAACATCTATTAGAACATGCATGAGGTTTTACAGTTTAGTGAAGTTAATCCGTATAATTAAAGGAGATAACATATTTAAGTGATTAACTTATCTCTATGTAATGAGCACTTGAGAAAAAGATTTTTAAAAATTTTGAGTTGAAAATATCTAGTCGGAACACTTTATCATATGTTTAGATGCTCAATCGAGATATGACATAGTGCGAGAATCTAAATTAAATTTACTAGCAAGTGAAGCTTTTATATCATAGACTTCTATTAAAAAATGTAAACCATGTCTAATTCACCATACAAGCTCAAGTAAGAAAACACACCACGTATCATGTTCATGTATTTATTCTCTGAAATGAAGTGAAGTTTATACTAAGTATATGTAACTACCAGTGGATTACTCATCATATCATACAATACCTAAATAGCAAGTAACACACAAGTAAAGAATATTAGATCATAAAGTCAGATATATTTATTATTCCATTCAAGCATGTAAATTGAACAGTATATTGAACATGTCCAATTAATCATATATTCATAACAAAGTTCAAGCAGAAAAGAACGACAAACATCATATATTTATTATCCTGCTCAACCACATATAGCAAACAGTATATCCCACCATTGAAGGTTGTGGGATTCCTATATCTACTTGATAGGTGAAACAGAAATATGAACCTCCAAAAGTTTTATTCTATTGCTATTTCTTAATGCAACTCATCTAAACAATGAAAAAATTCTTCATACCCTCCTCACACATTTTTTATCCCAGATGTCTCTTTTTTTTCATGACAAAGCAAACTCGCAGATGCTACCCTTTGGGTGCAAACGGGGTAAAAAATCCCGCTCGTAAAACCACACAGGAGAAATAACATGGTTGTCCATATATACATATTATATATATATATATATATATATATATATATGGAAACTTTTCATTTCTCTAATTACTCTTTACTCTTAATAAGGTGGGATGGGTGTAGACCATCTGATCCCAACTAATTTAGAATTAAGCCATAGTTGATCAATTTATTTCATTTCCACAAATAACATTCACTACAAAGGTTCACAAGGATTAGTAAAATCCGAGATGATTTTCCTTAGCAATGTCTTTGTCAAACTGTTGAAAATAAAAAGAAATTGTATATGAACTACGTTATCAGCAACACTTAGAGAATTAGTAGCATTTAAAAAAGTTTTACCTCTGCTGTTGTTGTCTGTGCCCTTAGAGCAGCTTGTGCTTGTGCATTGACAAATCGCCATTGCAGGTGCCGATTATAAAGAAGCCTTAAATCATGTGCATCAACTATCCGGTTTTCCCCTACCTTCCCTCTTCTTGCATCAGCAGCAAAACTCAAAATTGAGGGCATGACGCATGAATTATTAGATATTGAACCGGTGGCACCATTTCGTGTTCTTGTAGGACTTGGCATCCCTCTTAAAGGAGGATTAGCTGATGGTGTCAATGCCTTACTTGGTGATGCTGGTCTTAGTCCCCCTCGAAGAGGAGACACTACACCTCTAGAGGCTGGGACAACCCGGGGTGACGTTCTAGGGCTATCAGTCAGAAACTTCTTGTTTCCCATTTGCTTAGAAGAAGCCACTGTTTTCAAATTACCATTGTCCATAGAAGAACCAAGTTCTGTCCCTCGTCTGATCCTGTTATTAGTCTCTTGCCAAAACCTAGCAGGCACAACTATACCACGGGGACCTCCTCGTCCATGAATCACAGTTGGGCCGTCCTGAACGCCTGAAGTACTCTCTGAAGAGACACTTTCACTATCTGAAGCCAATGCATCAGCAGATATAGTTGATCCATTGGCTGACTTCATATCGACCTCATCATTATCACTTTGAGGTTTCAATTTAGCTTCAATTCTAGCTCTGTGATATATATCAATCACCGACTTCATTGATGAACTAGTGACACTTCCAGATCCAAATTTAGGCTTGTCAATAGAACCACAATCCATGCTTCGTGTCAGAAAACTCGAATTCAGTGACTTCGACCTCCCCGGCCACCTATGATGATCACTTGACTTGACATTCTCAGTTCGATCTCTCGCCGGTGTGCTCAATTCGGCCGCAATTTTACTCCTCTCCGGCGTGACAAAATCCGCCGTAGCTTTCCTCCTCTCCGGCGTGACAAAATCCGCAGTAACTTTCTTCCTCTCCGGCGTACCCCTCCTCACACTACTAATATTGTTCGTCGCAGGAGGGGGCTTTGCCTTACTAACAGCTATAGAGAAAGACTGACCTTGAAACGAAACGGATAAACTCCTACTGGAATTCAACAGCTGCTTCGCCGCAGCAGACTTCTCCGTAGACGCAGGCGTAACCGGCCGTCTGCGGTCCACCGACTGAGACCGTTTAACTGAAACGGAATTCTGCACTGGCGTCGCAACCGGTCGAACGGTCCTAGTCACCATCGGCGATGGGCTCCTCAGTGAGGCAATCGAATTAGACGAGGAAGAGTAAGTAGTCGAAGTGTTGGAAGACGACGTCGTAGAGACAGAAGATGAAGAAGAAGTCGAAAGGTACCTAGAAGTAACCTCTCTAGATTTCGGCCTTCTAGAAGGTCCATTCTGGGCTTCTGAAGGCAACAATGGCGGCCTTTTCGGATTCTGATAACTCAAAACATTAGATGTGACCTTCGGATGGGGCTTTGTTGTTGATACTGCAGCCACCATTTCCACTTCTCACAATTCTTTCACATCTCTCCGAGAATTTCACTCCCTCAAAAACCCTAATTCACCAAAAATTCAGCTGAATTTATAGAGTAATAAAGTGCAAAATACGAAGAGATTAGGACTACAATCTGAAATTGATAGTACATGTACTAATAATGCGTGTATTAACGTAGAGATATTTTACATGGTAGATTTTAGAGAGAGAGTTACCGGAAAATATGACCGTTACGAAATGCCGGCGAAAATATACGCGGAGGAGAAAGAGGAGAGAGAAAGTGGGACCTGAAGGAAATATTTGCGAGCATAACTGTCGCGTCCCATTGCTTTTTCGAAGTGATAAACAAATAAGGGAATGCATTAAGAACTTGTACTATTACGCGCCTTAATTGTTGTACCCTCAACTTGGAGACAGCTGACTGGTAAAACTACAGTAAACATGTTGCTGCGGACTTACATTTTTTAAGTAACGATAAAATTATCTTCATATAAACTAAGATCAGAATTTGACTATGTCAAGAGCCATCATTAATATTTTTATTTTTAAGATAAATTATTGATATGACATTTTTTTATAGATAAAACTTTTTACAAATTATTAATAAGGAATGGTTATGCATCGGAATGCTCTTTGTATTTTTGGTGAGGAAATCCCTGAACAATCAAAAATTGTTAAAATTATCTAGGGATTATTAACCAAGCTGGTTAAAAGTTGTCATTAACACTTTTATTAGAATAAACTATGAGTAAATTTCATAAATTACAAACATATAAAGCCTAATTATACTCCATAATTATAGTTTTGGTATTACATTTCGTAACTATAGTTATAGCAACATTTGTATAATGTGCTCAATATTTGTATAATTCGCTATACAATTCGCAGTTTTTATATTGCGTTTGTATATTTTGCTATATAATTTGTGCACGACATTTGTATAATTAGCTATACAATTCACAGAGTGTTTATATATTTTGCTATACAATTTGATTCGCGCATAACTTTTATATAAATTGTGCGAATTATGCGAAATCCAAACTGTAATTACAGATAAATATTTATCGCAAATCATAATTAATTCAAACTATATCTATATTAATTAATTAACTAGTATATGTTTATTTATCCGCATAATTTTTTCATAAAATATCTATGTAACATTCTTAATATCCTTTGAGGTGCTCTCTTTTGTATTTTTGGTGAAGCTTCAGCGAAACGTCACGTTGATGACAGTTGATTTGATACTTTAATGACAGATTAGGTAAATTACAATATTATTTAATAACTTATGTTAATATTTTATTAGTGTTTAACAGTATATTACTTTACTTATTTATTTATGTATGTATTTCTGAGAGAATACCCAAGCGTGCTCATTAAATAACAATTTAAAGTAGGTGTATGGAATTAACGGGATCATAAAAGACCACATTAATGTTGATTAATTAATTAAATCATAATTATTACTCACGGCACAAATTATGTCTCTTCTAATGGAATTTACCAATTTAATTAATTAGGTGCGATGGTTTTGGATCAATTATTGTGTTGTATTTACGGCATCTGTTGCAAATTAATTGAATTTTTAAGAATTTTTTTAATGTTTAAAATATTTGAATTGTTTAAATTTCATGATGAATATTTTAAACTTTTTTTCATATTTGTCATTTCATTTATTAAAATTTTATATTTTCTAGAAGATAAATTACACTACATATTTATAATTTTACAAAAGGTAATAGTGGGAAGTATGGTATAAATTTTATCTTTGAATATTTTTCTTAATACGTGTGCATTACTTTACAAATTAAATTAAAATGGGACAGAGGAAGTACAAAATAATGTTCAAAATTAAGGCATGAACTTTTGCTTTAAATTTAACATTTTATTGTATATGAATAAAATAATTTGCGTACCCCTGGTTTTCTAATATTTTTTTAATTGTTATTCTGAATCACGGATTTAGAGGTAAACATAAGCTTTGATAAACTTTTTAGTTAGTAGTTGTTATGGTGGTGCAGTCAGAATTTTTATCAAAAAATTTGCAATATAAAAAATTAATATACGAAAGTGATCAAATGGGCGGAATTCAACCTTTATAGTATATATCTAAAAAATAATTTTACTTATGTATAAATGATGTAATTTTCCTCTGAAGGAGATTTTGATGAACCTCCTTGACTCTTGCTAGCTTCGTTCTTGATTGTTACTAGATAATACAGTTGTTTGATTGATGAACAAGTTATATCAAAAAAATAAGATGAAATTATTTAGTCAATATATTTTTAACATTATACATTTGGTTTATCCGACTAATATATGCATCGTATATTGTACAAGATGTATTTAGTTTTACACTAAATAAGTTGGAATTATATTTAACTTCCAATTTAAACTTAATTTTATAAGAACTTTCATTTTGGTATTTAATCCTAGGATATTAATTAGTATCTCAGGATAATCATTTTTTTAATCTATGAATATAAGATACATGTGATGTGTGTAATAAGTTAAATTAATAATAACTTGAAAAATAAGACAAAAATCCTACTGTAACTTTATTCAAATAAAATTATTTTCTCCGTTCCATTTTAATTATTATGATAAGATTTAACACAATTCTCTAGAATAATTAATGTTAAGGATAAAGTTGAAAAAATATAATTTATTCTCTTTTGATCAATAGGAATCATTTTTGGGCGATCAACCAACCCAACCGAGTTCTTAGCCAAAATTGACGAAATAAAATGAAAAAGAATCCAATTTTATATCTAAATTGACAACTATTTTTTAACAAATATTTTTAATATACATGACAACTAAAAAATGGGAAAAAGGAGTCCTCCTTCCGACTTAGTTAGAAATACCAACTCTAAATAGCTTTAGCATTTCTTGAGTTGAAAAGGTATTTATAGATTCTAGAGCTCAGGGGAAGGGTTTGGAACCCTAGTAGCATAATGGAATCAGTTTACCAGTCTGACTTCCATGCCAAAACGAGTAGTTTAACTCATCACTACCTCGTAAGGGCGTTGAGAATTGTTTTGCTAAAAACTTTGGAAAAAGTCTTTAAAGTGTCTTTGCATAGTTTACGAATTCTGCTTAGTAGGGACCTAAACACAGAATTATTTTTTTTCAGAGTCAGACCACACTTTATGACGAAAGAAAAGGAAATTAAAGGATGAATCACTTGTCGATCTGTGATCAAAGAAAACTATACTGAAAATTCATTACATGTAAGTGCATAAAAGTAACATTTTCTTTATACTCCCTCTGTCCATCTTTACTTGACCCCTATACTATTTTAGAATGTCCAATAATACTTGTCCACTTTATGAAATCAAGAGATAATTTTACACTTAGTTTCTAATTTACCCTTGTCATTAATTATAGTTATTTCCCTATTACATTTTTCAATACATTGCATTAACTATATTCAAAGGGTGATTTGGTAAAATTACCCCATCATTTACTACTTCTTAATCCCTGTGCCAAGTCAACAAGGGTCAAGTAAAGTTGGACGGAGGGAGTAGTTATGTATTTTGTAAGGTGAGAAAAATTAATAAAATTGACTATATATGTAATTAATAGGTACCCAACACACCCACCCCACTCGACTTCCATTCTACTTGCAATTTATTGTTAATTAAGGTGTTGGAAAATCACTTCAACTAGATTCATTTTTTATTTTTTACACCTGTGTTGTTGAATACTTATTGGATTCTATATATTTATTAATTAAAGTGTGAAAAAAAAAACTTGAAATATTCAAATTATACAAATAAATAAACCCACATGTTAGACTTTCTTATTAAAGTTGTAGGTGTTGATTTATATACCTTGTGACATCGTTTTCAATGCAACAAATGAAGGCAAATTTGAAAAAAATAATAACAAAGAAGTAAATGAAGAGTATCACTAGTGGTATGAATTTAATGTACATACGTATACGTATGTATGTATATACGAATTTTTACGTGACTTAAAATAATTGATTAAGATGGTATAGTAAAATTACAATTAAAGCAACTAGAAATATAATTTGTTAAGAATAATATTGTAAAATCGTAGGTGAAGTAGCTGAAGAAATATAAGCAAACAGTTGAAACAAACACGTCAATAAATAATTTCCCTCAAAAGACTAAATTAAAAAGTCCACAAAATATTTTTACGAGTCTCATATAACAACAACAAAAAAATAGACATGTTGATAGAAAGTTGTCTGTTTATTCGCTCTTCTTAATAATAATGATAATTTTTTTAATTTAATTTAATTTTATTAGTTTTACATTGCTTGAGCAAAAGATTTGTCGCTGGTGAATCATCACAAGGTGTACAACTATCATATAAAAAAAATACTAGAATAGAATTCGAAGTCACAAAAAATATGTTTGAAATGTGTGGTCCTTGATTTGGTAAAAAAAATTATTGAAAAAGAATTCTTGGGCGAGTCACCTTCTTCTAGGTTCTGTTAGACAATATAACATTTTCGTTCAAATACATATAAGTCAGTCGTCCTTATAATGATTTTGAAGAATATCATCCACGAGTATTACTCGCCCAACTATGTCTCTAGTGGTTCAATTCAATTAGATGAAACTGTCTCAGATGTCCCTTCCTCCAAGGATATATATTTTACTCAATTCCCCTCTTACTATTTTTAAAAAAAGAATAAAATAAAATCTCACCAGGCACCAGATGTGTATGTAAGACACCAATATAACCACTTAAATTTATGTTATCATGATATTATTCTATGAAAGCGAACGGTTTAAAATAATGGAATTATTTAAGTACACAACATCTTAATTATAATATATAAAGTAAATTATTTTATTTTTTAAATTTGGAATATTTGATTGGTCATGAAAAAAGTTATAGAGAGAAGTGAAAGCAAGATGGGAACAAATGAACGAATTGTCTCCAACTAACTTAGAAAAAGATAACTAACTGATTAAATTAAGCAAAGTCGTCATTAATTAGCTTCAACAATAGCTAAAGCTAAACAAACTTTTAATCGACAAACAAACTTCCCTTCAAATTGAAAAAGATGGCTTTATCCAAAAGCCCTTTGAGTTCTATTAACTCTTTTACATTCTTTGTTTTGATCTTAAGCCACTTTTATTAATTAATAATTATAAATAATTAATTGCAATTATGTGACCTAGCTAATATCCTTACACCTTACCCTTCTAATTACCTCTTGTTGTTTATTTATGAAAAAAATTTGTATATAGTCACTCGAAAATACCTTAATTATGTTTCATTACTAGTTTAGGTAATTATATTTCGTAACTATAGTTATAACCACGTTTCTCTCTATCTCTATGAGGTAGTGGTAAGGTCTGTGTACATTTTACCCTTCTCATACCCAAATTGTGGGATTCCACTGGGTATGTTGTTGTTTGTAGTTATAACAGAGTTTATATAATTCACGCAACATTGTATACATTTATATAATTCGCTATACACTTCGTTGTTTTTGTATAGCGTTAATTTGTATATTTCGCTATACAATTCGTTCATAACGTTTGTATAATTCGTTATACAATTCATAGTGTTGGGATATATTTCGCTATAAAATAAAAAAATATATTTACAAATTTCCGACTTAAAATTAAAACCGACTTCTTGAAGTCGGTATATATCGACCTTGGGAGGTCGCTATTCAAAAGCAACCAAGCTTTTTCCGACCTTCACTTGGAAGTCGGTATTTAGTCAGTATTTTGGGCAATACCGACTTCTGGAAGTCGGTATTTACAGTTTTTTTAGTAGTGACAACTTTTGTATAATCGAGCACAACGTTTGTATAAATCACGCGAATTACACAAAACTCAATCTGTAATTACAGCTACATGTTTACCGCGAGCCGTAATTAACTCAAACTGTAACTATATTAGCTAATTAACTAGTATAAATTTACTTATCCACATAATTTTTCCTTTTATTTGGTATCATATAAATAGCCAACATAATAAATGACATGTAGAACTAAAAAGATTCAACCAAAGACCAGACGGAATATCATTTGGTCATGTTTAAATTAAAAATAAATGGAACTTTACCTATATTTGGGAAAAAAGAATCCAAAAAAATATTGTTTCAAAAGCATGGTATTTATACTATTTAATACTTAATATTTTTTTTCTTCATAAGTGGTAGTAGTTAAGGAATATTAGATTGATGCATTGTTTAACAAATAACAATGCACGTTTTTTCATTTTTTAAAAAAAATAATTGCGATTTGGTAGAATTTTTGTCATTAAACTATAGTCACGACAGACTAATTGATGATTACACCTCGCCCAACTATTTATTTTTTGCTCAATTGCCTAACTATTTCTTATAATTAGTATTCTCTGTCCTATTTTACGTGATACTTTTTTATTTATCCATTTTAAAATGAATGTCATCTTACACTAATTTGAAATAATTTAACTTTAAAATTTCTTGTTTACCCTTGGTGAAATGATTCTCGGTCACATAAATATCTAAGAATGATTTTAGACCACAAATTTCGAAAGTCTTCCTTTTTTTCTTAAATATCGTGTCAAGTCAAAGGGTGTCACATAAAATGAGACGGAGAACGTAATTGATAGTATATATTTGAGGGGGAGATAGTGTGCAGTTATTAGGTTCAGCCAAATGCGATAATGTTAGCCATGGACGGAGATAGGGTACTTGCGATTTGACCAAATTAAGTCACTTTAGTTTAAATTCTATATTTATCTTAAACATTCATTGTTATAACTTCATATCTTAAAAATATTGAAACTAAATACCTATAAGGCTATAAATCTTATCTCTGTCTCTGATTATAGTCCAACACATTATAATTATCTTAAAAAATTCATCATACAAATTATTTTGTTTAGAACTCAATAACTTTAAAAAAAAGTTTAAGATTTCGAACTCATAAAATTTAAATTTTAACTGCATGTATTACTAAGTTAAGCAAAAGTAATTAAGTTATTATCAATTAATGCAGAAATGAAGACCATATGAGGTCCCCCCAAAAAAAGGGTCATTATATATACACTACCACATGTATCATCAATACTTTAATTATGCCTTAGCTAGCAAGAAACTTCTATTGTAACTCTTTTTCTTTTTTATGTGTTGTAGCATCATTTATAAAGTGAAGCCACTCCACAAATTATCTTTTTTCTTTTCTAGAATTTCTTTTTCAAGGATAAGATGTAGTTGAGTTCGTTATTTTGCTGGTCGATTGAAAAAAAGACAAATGATATTTGAAGGAAAGATATGATTTTCGTTTCAATTTAAAAAAATTCAAGTATGCACACTTCATCAATGGTTTATTCAATAATTGCAAATAAATATTTTGTAGTGCTATATATTATGATGATAAACAATAAGCTTTTCACAAAGTAATCATCATTATGGTTAGTAATCATTTTTTTTCTTGTAAGTTTTATTAATTTCGACTAGTTCTAATTGCTTTTCGAAAATATTATCACCTAACCAAATGTAATTATTTTCAAAAGAAAAAAAATTAACTTTAATAATAGCAAAAAACATGGTTTGTTTCCAATGCAAGGAACCTAACTCACCCCACCTATTTTAAATTAAGTGAATTCATAGCTATGGTTTGTTATGTTATCAAATCCTTCGAAAATGTTGTCGGATGCATATATGATTCTTTGAAAATAATATATTTTTAGAAAATATATCCAAAATAGAGTATGATGATATTCTTATAGAAATAGTGCGACACAAATAATTTGTGTATTTTATTCATTATTTTAGTTTATGTGACACACTTTTTTAACCAATTTTTATATTAAATAATAATTTAATTTTTAAAAGATTGTCTTTCTTTCTTTCTGAAATTTTATGTCTAATCAAATTATGTTATATAAATTGAAACTAGGGGTGTGCATTGGTTGGGTCGGTTCGATTTATCGGTTTTTAGTTTTTAAATATGTTAAACCAATAACAAATCAATAAAATAATTTTTATCGATTTTCGATTATCAGTTTAAGTCCTTCACGGTTCGATTTTCGGTTTGCCCGATAAGAATGACAATGAGAATTTGCATTAATAAAAGTAGATTAAGTATGAAAGAGTAACGACTAAAGACTAAATACTAAAATGGATAACTAATCACTTAAATACGGTAAAGATTAAAATAGGTAAAGTACTACTATAGTGTCATATTACTATTAAATTACTAATATTTAATATTTACAAATAGGTAAAATAGTAAAATTATTATAATCTTATTGGGTTATCGGTTTACCCAATAACCCAATTGTAAAAACCAATATTGAACCGATAACTCAATAATTTTTTTTTTCAAAACCCAATAACCTAATAACCCAATAATATTTTTATCGGTTCAATTTATCGATCGATTCAGTTTTTGCACACCCCAAAATGAAACGGTAAAAGTACTTATAGTGTATTGTAGGTTACGTATATGTGTATAAAGTTCCCCTCCTTTTTGATCATTATATTGCAATGCTTTAATTGATGTAATGTTTAGCTGGTTGTAGCACATCTCTTTTCCTTTCCTTTTGTCCCTTTTTTCAAATAAAAAATTTAATTAAATTATAGTATTTATTTTTATTTTTTCTTCACAAGAACCTCACTTTTCTCCATTTCACTAGAATCAGACCCTTTTAGTCTGGAGGATATAGATAGCATAATTTTATATGGATGGGGAGTCATCTTTATATAAATATACCTCCTCAAAGAATGTGGCGGAGCGAATTGAGTTATTATTCTTTTAATCATATTTTATGAGTTTGCGTGTTGGGTAAAAAAAAATTATTGATAGCAAGTGATTCCTTCTTAATGGGATTCTACACGGTGTGAATTTAAATTATTCAGACTCCAATACGATACTATATAGAACAATGGATATAAAAGAAGAAAGAGACACTTTCTTGGAATAATTACCTAATTAGACTCATTTATTTATCATATTTTTCATTATTCTCATCCATTTTTAAAAATTTCAAAAATCCCTTCTTTTCATCCGGATACATTAATTCCTATTCTTAAATTATCTCTATGTTAATTGTATCATGCTTTAAATATTACCTGTTGATACGTAAAAAATCTAATTTGAGAATATAACAAGGAGAAAGTATTCCTTGCGTTGCGTACGCAATTTGGGAATTAAACTTAGCTAGGGAAAGCAAATTGCTACTTGGAACTTGGACGAACGTTTTATTACGGCAAAGGCAAAGCATCAAATATATTTATTTTACTAATTATAAGCCAAGAAAACATATAATATTTTTTGTAACTTATTATATAGTACTAATATATTATATTTTTTTAGAAAATATAATGGATATTTTTTATACATAGACATATGGCTTGCAACTTGTAAGAATAATTATTCTGGGTGACCAGTCAAAATATGTAACTTTTCCCTATATGTTCTCAATCATATCTAGCGTGGGTTAGGTGGTTGAGGAAAACGATGGAAATTTTCATATGGTAATTTTCATCTCTGATTATTTTGAGTATTAATTAGCTAAAGAAATTGAGTTCGAGTTCCTCTGGATACAAAGTCGTATTTATGAGGAAGCATAATGAGATTTTGCTGTGTAAAATTAAATTTAATGAGATTTTAATGCAGATGTCGTATGTTGAACATCAGGTGGGAAAAAAAAGAAAAAACTAAAGAAATAAGAAAATTGACACATATTGTTTAACACTATAGCGAAAGAAACATTTAGTAACAATAAATTCTCCTTTTAATGACAATATTAATTGATACTTTTTTATCGATAATTTTGAGTTAATCCTAGTACATCAAAAATTGTTAAAGCCTTAGAGACATTTCTTATTATACTATACATGTCATAATTTTGCTACTAATAGAGGTGGCAAAATCAAACTCAACCCATGCAACCTGCCCAACTAGTTTAAATTAATCCTAGGGCCGGACCTAGGGTCGGGGGAGAGGGTTCATCGGCAAAAACTTACATTGTATATATAAGGTAATTTTTTTTATATTTTTGTATATATATTAAACTTGAACCCCTTAAACAATAAGCAAGGTTTAATATAGTGGTGACTCTTTTTTTAAATGAATCCTCACGCTCAGGGTTCGTAATCCCATTTAAAACATTATTTTTTAGCTTCTCTTAATTATTCCTTTTCATTTTATTTTGGCTTTGAGAAACCCAATCCAATATTTTACTTTTTTTTTAATGTTGAAATAATATTAGACTATGAATTATTATTACTTTCTTTAAAAACTGTATGTTGTTGATTTATTCGCACATTTATACTTTTATATTTCGAATCCCCAGAGTCAAAATCCTGGATCCGTCACTGATTAACCCACCTATTTATTAGGTCAATCCATTTCAACCCATTAAAAATTGAATTGTTATGCAGTCCAAAATTTATATATATATATATAATAGATATTAAACCCTCTTCGATAAATTTATGTGTCTACTTCTTCAAATTTTGAACCCCCTTAATGAAAATATTGATTCCACCACCTATTACAATGTGGGCCGTATAAGGTTTTTCTTAAAAAGGGAATATTATGTATATAATCAAGTTTAATAGAGTGATCTTTTTTCCTAAATTTGGAACAAGAAGAATCAACATCCTGGTCTCAGAGTGACATCAAGTGTTAATGATGGTAATTAGGTCCACCTGTTAATCCCTTGATCAGTTAAGCCATATTAATATTAGGGAATAATGGTAGTTAGAGAAAGAGTTATGACTTAACTTTCACTTCTGGGGTCTATAATTGTTGGATAATTGTTTAAATAATGAAACTTCACTACTTCATGCTCAAATAAACTCAAGTACTGGTGACCCACATAATTTTAAGTAATTTCATGGGGTCATTAAATTATTTAACTAATAACTTAAAGTGGAATTAATTAAGCTCTTTTTTAAAACATTTTTTGTGTGTGTACAAAAATGCTTTTAAAAAGGAAAAAAGTGTCAAAAAAAATTATGACGTGGAAAATATTTAGATTGTATTTATCACATGTAGTTGCTATTTTAGAAAATTATCAAGCACAATTATATTTTGGGTTATGTAGCAAGTACACAATATTTACGTGTGTTGATATAATAATATGTATCGATACAATTTTTTCGTGCATTTCAGCTGATAAAATAATATAAGTTTAATACAACCGATACTCTTTGGTTGAGTATTGCTCTTTTGTTGATATTTTTAAAAAGGAAAAATGCGTCAAAGAAAAATTATGACATGAAAAATATTTAGATTGTATTTACGACATGTAGTTACGGCTTCAAAAACTTATGAAACATAATTATATTATAGGTTTTGTAGTAAGTGCACAACCTACTCGTGCGTTAATACATTTTCGTTCATTTCAGTTGATAAAATAACACTAATACAAATAATACAAGTTTAACACAACTAATACTCTTCGCCTGAGTATTGTCCTTTCGTTGATATAAAAATGTTTTAAAAAGAAAAAAAGTGTCAAAGAAAAATTATGACATGGAAAATATTTAGATTGTATTTACGACATGTAGTTACAATTTCAAAAAATTATCAAACATAATTATATTTTGGGTTTCGTAACAAGTACACAATATAAACGTGTATTGATACAGTATGCATCAATACAATTCTTTCTTGCATTTCAGCTGATACAATAACACTGATACAAATAATACTCTTCGGCTAAGTATAACTCTTTCGTTGATACCCGCTCAATGTATCTCTTTTACCTAATTTGTTCATTGTAGTTATATTTCGTAAATACGCTCTAAACTATAAGAAGTGTTCTAAGAAATTTCTAGAACAAAATGTGTCTAATATTGGTATCTAGTAACCATCTAAGGATCAATATTTAAAAAGAGGGAAAAAATGGCTGAAAATTATACACATCATTATATTTTATTTTTTCGATCACCAAACTATGATCGTACAACCAAAAAAAGGAAACGAAAATGAAATGATGAAAATGATGTTTTCTTTTATTGGGGTAAGGAGAAATATATATTAAAAAAGGTGACGTGTAAATGAGAAACCATGATTGAAAAGCCATTTCTTTACGGTGTATCGATCGATTCAGTTCTATTTTATACATTATTGGTTCGGTTTATTGATTTTTAATTTTTAAATATGCTAAATTAATAAGAAATCAATAAAATAATTTTGTCGATTTTTTATTTATCGGTTTTAAGTCCTTAACGGTTCAGTTTTTGGTTTATCTGATAAGAATGCTAATGAGAATTTACATTAATAAAATAACAGATAGAGTACGAAGACTATTTTTACAAACTTGCAAAAGCTATAATTAGTTAATTACAAACTAAAATACTAAATTGGATAACGAATCAATTAAGTACAGTAAAGATTAAAATATGTAAAGTATTGTTATAGTGTCCTATTACTATTAAATTACTAATATTTAATATTTACGAAGGGGTAAAATAGTGAATTATTATAATCTTATTGGGTTGTCGGTTTACCCAATAACCCAATAGTAAAAATCGATATTGAACTGATAACCCAATAATCTTTTTTTCTTAAAACCATTAAAAATTTGATAACCTAATAACCCAATAACAATAAACCAATAACATTTTTATCGGTTCAGTTTATCAGTCGGTTCGATTTTTGCCCACCCCTATTTATGGGTGTGTTTTTGATCTTATAGAGAATATTTTCTATGAATGTTTTATTTAGATGATATTACTTTTAAAATATTTGCTTTCAAAGGAAAAGTTATGCGAATAAGCAAACATATACCAATTAATTAGCTAATATAGATATAATTTGAAATAATTACAACTTGCGACTAATAGTTTTGTATAATTACAGTTTAAGTTTGTATAGCGAACTATATCAAATATACAAACACTACAATTGTACAGCGAATTATACAAATGATACGCAAATTGTATAGCGAAATATATAAACTTTGCAAATTGTATAACAAATTATACAAACCCTGTGCACAAATTGTATAGCGAAATATATAAACATTATACAAAAACTGCAAATTGTATAGCGAATTATACAAACATTGTGTGCGAATTATATACCGAAATATATCAACACTGCAAATTGTATAGTGTTATACAAACAATATGTGTGATATCTATAAGAAAATATACAAATGCTATACAAAAACTACAATTTGTATAGCAGTATACAAACTCTATACAATAACTGCGAATTGTATAGCGAATTATACAAATATTGCTCAAATTGTATAGCGAAATATACAAACACTGTTATAACTATTGTTACGAAATGTAATTATCCAAACTATAACTATAGAATATAATTAAGATATTTTTGAGTTCTTATATGTAAAAATTCCTCAATCGTTATACTATTTATTAGGAGAAACCATTGTAGTCATGCTTCAATTAAGTGCATAGCTTAAATAGTGGCTAAATTATGCAAACTAACAAGTTAAATAAACTTGTTAGCAAACACCAACAAGAGTCAACATTATAATACTCCCTTCGTTCGTTTTTACTTGTCATATTTTGTTTCACGAGAGTTAATTTGATTAATCTTCGAAGTTAAATTGAGTTATATTAGTTCAATATTTTAAATTTGAATACTAAACAGACTATATAAAAATACTATAAGTTACGATCCTTTTCATATTAATATGATGAAAAAATATCTCTTTAAATGTCAGTCAAAGTTTATACAATTTAACCTTTAAAAATTGAAACATGACAAGTAAAAGTGAGCAGAGAAGGTAATTGACATTATGACTAAAGTTTAATCTTCATATATTTTATTTTGAAGTTAGGCGTTATCAAATATAGTTTCAGACATCATATATTTAAAATTAATTTAAGGTAAATTTAAAGAAAAAATTAAATATTGGCCCTAAAATCAAATATATGTGGACTTCCCAAATTAGATAGGTGTGAACATTTTGACGAAAACCAATGGGCTTAGCCCAATTGATACGAAATCGAAGAAATTGGCATTGCGATGCATAGTTTGTTACTTGTCGGACGGTTACACAACTAAATTTCGTCAATTTCTACAGTCTTTTTTTTAACTACAAAAATTCAATATCTTTCGTTGAATTAATGAATTAGACAAGATTTCTTTTTTCAGAATAAGAAATGATGGGTCAATTTTTATAAATTTAATCATAAATGAAAAATATTTATACAAATAACATTGTGGAAGAGATAAAAAAGATGTAGAATCGTTCGTCTACTTGACTAGTCAACTTAGTAGTTTGAGGAGTTGGCTAGATATGGGGCGAAGTCGTAGTAGCATATTGGTTGGCTTTAACTACTCTCTCTTTTCATCTTTACTTGTCTTAGAAAATAAAGAGATAATTTATCATTTTGTGTCTATTTAACCCTTGCTATTAAATGATATTAACTTTTTTATTAATTAGATGATTTATAATTAATAAGGGCAATATAATAAAATTAGGGCAAATTACAGAAATACACGATATTTGAAAACTTAATTACAAATTATTCCCTACCATTTAAAAAAATTACTAAATTCTCTTTTTTCGCTATTTTGCTGATACATAACACACATTTATA
>JBCEWC010001924.1:0-37410 GCA_038996855.1 Solanum aculeatissimum | reverse complement strand
AGCCCATGATGCATGATTTGAAGTTTAAGTGTCAAGTTTCCATTTCTAAGCATGCATGCATATATCTATATATATAAATATTCTTGTGGGATGATGGCTTAGTACCGAGAGAGTAGGTGGAGTGTACCAGTGTTGTTTGTAAGGAAGAAGGATCACTCACTTAGAATGTGCATCGACTACCCGCAACTCAATAAAGTCACCATGAAGAACAAATATCCCCTACCTTAAATATATGACTTATTTGATCAATCTTAAGGGGCTAGTTACTTCTCAAAGATCGACCTTCGATCTTGGTATCATCAATTGAGGGTAAAGGAGTGTGACATTCTCAAAATGGCCTTCCGAACAAGATATGGGCATTTTGAATTTCTTGTGATGTCTGATGTCGCCCAAGCTACCTCTATTTTGAAGGTTTAAGTGGTTGTTGTCAAGATATATAACATAACCAAGATTAGGATCAAATCCCACAGGGAATATGGTCTGACTCGGAGTAATTGCAAGAAAGTCAAGTGAATTAACCTACTTATCTCCCAAAAAGGGAGAGGGGAGTTTGTAATTTGCAAGAAAGTAGACCTAAGCTAGAACAACTATTTGTGTAACCAGTGAGAGAAGTAACTAGGGTATTGTGTTTCCCATGAATTCCTAACTTGGTATTACTAGATAATTGTAATCTTTTCTAGTGTGTAGAATGCAGAACAATTAGTTAAGTTTACCAAACCCTTTGATCCAGACGAGAGGTAAATTTACTGTGTGATTTGATCCATCTCCACAGTGTGATATTACTAACCCTTACTTATTGTTCCAGTATAACCTCCCCTTAATCAAGTTCGGTTCATTAAACGAGAGGAATCACATCAAATCCTATTAATTACCCTCTTTTCCCATTCATTGCTATCTTGATCCAGTCAGTAACAACTAGGCGAGTTCTAATATTGGCCACCATGAAAAACACGATTAAACTAAAGAGAATTAATTAATACATACATGCACACTTTTCAAGAATTACAAATTATCTGATTTTACCTTGTTAGTCTTCATGGTTCACACAACCCTAGTTATGGATTTAGCTATGCATGATCATTGTAGATAAAGAAATTATGTTAAGAGATAAAATAATTAAACACTTACAATGATTGAATTAAGAACAAAGAATCCCAATCTTCTCCAAGAAAATCACAATTTATTAATTCAAGGTAAAAGTCAAAAAAGTGTTTTTCTGTTCTCTCTTTCGTCCCTCTATCTAACAGACCTAAAAACCTATTTATAATAATTAAAAACCAAATCCAAAATGAAATAAAAAAATTGAGTCGGTAGCTTCTACGGGCTGGACTCCAAGCCGTACAAAGTTCCATGGCCCGTACTGTGGCTTCGTACTCTGCATTCTTCAAAACTGACTATCACTTCTACGAGACCTTTCTACGGGTCGTATTCTGACTTATGGCCCATATAGGATTTCATCTGACAGCTTTCCAAAAACTCCTCCAATTTTGATCCTCAAGGCATAAATCTGATCTATGACTCATATAAAATACCATGGCTCGTCTAACAGTTTGTGAATGCAACTTCAGAAAATAAGCCCTTCATTGGATCTCAACCACAAAACCTCTCTACGACTCGTGGAAGTATCCACGGCCCGTAGAGTGCCTTATAAGTCTTCAAAAATCTTATATACTTTGCCCAAAATCATGCCAACTCCTGCAAAAACATACCAAACCCACTAACATCACTTTGAGAATGCACAAAATCCTAGGTTTTAAGCATCAAAAGTGTTGTATTTTGGCAACACATCAACACCCTCAACTTAAAATTGTTGATTGTCCTCAAGCGCCGGACTCAATCTACTTAAGTAGCACAGTAACACACAGACCTCAGTCTAATGGCATACATTGTCCCAAAACAACTCACAGATACCCACACTAACTCATCAATATATATCAAGTAGTCATCAAACAAACCAATGCGGATAAATATATGTGACAGTGCAACTATGACAAGCAAGGCAACCACAGATAAGCAACAATCACTGAAATAACCTAGGATCAATAGTATAATGCACGTGCCCTTACAAAAGAAGTCTCATATCCCACTTGTGATAATATTTTTAGATTTGATGCTTGGGACTAAACAAAATCACTCACACGCAAAATAGATATTCAAACAAAGTGCTCAATACCATATGTTTGCCCTTATACTCGCAACTATGACCTTCGACTACTTGGACTAGGATCACTATAGGACTTTCTTGCCTTGTAACGTAGGCTCAGGGGGCTTTAATATGATGTTTAAGGAACATAGTGACTAATGGCCCTCCTTGACATGGTGTTATTTCACACTTTTTCCCTACCAATATTGTCATTTTTCAACTCTTTCTTCCCTTCTCCTACTTCAATCTTTTCTGGGTGCCTTACTCATATTTTTTAGCTCATTGCCTTTTATTTTCACATTCTTTTTATTTTTACCTCATTGTTTAGGCATTTATTAATTTTGTTCTTGCACCCATATCACATTTTCCCCTCTTTTTCATGTATCACTAGCTTTCACTCCATTTAGCATGATTGTTCTTACACCATCCACCCTCAACTTAGGCTTTTGACCTGAGTTGAGGTGCACAATATCTAACCTATGAACCAGGGCCACTTTTGGTAGCCACCCTCAACTTAGGCTTTTTGCCTGAGTTAAAGTGCACAATTCAAGGAAGGACCAGGGTCGATTTTAGGATTTCACATTTAACAAGGTAAGGTTACTTAGGTGTTTACACAGAAAAGAGTGCACTTTATGCTCAAACATTCAACACAACGGATACACAATGCATTTGGTTGGTTATTTGGGTTAAGTGGACTAATATGAATAATGGTCTAAGATCCTTTCCAAACCAACTAATCTGCAGTCTAAGTCAGAGTAACATAGAAAGTTCTGAATTGAAACACAGTATAAGAACTATGCAAATAAGTTCACACACATATAACACTGATTACACTATCAATATAGACTTCCAAATCATGCTTTCCATCAAAATTAAACTTCACTCATTAGAACAAGCACTATCAACTATCAATGTCAAATAGTTATTATTAGAACTACCTTTTACATAAAACTAATATATGCCATAGACTTTGGTACTACATGCTACTAATACTACTTACGCATCCTAAACATGTCGGTTCAATAAAAAATAAATGTCCTTGCGGAAACAACACAGGAAAGAAAACCCCTCAAACTTAAAAATTAGGATAGTTATAGGTCTTGGATACTCGGACTTCACCAAGGCCTATAACTACCCACACCCCATCGAAAAAGATTTGCATTATCCTCAATGCACAAAAGAGAACTATATCAAAGCATAGGGGTCAAAAAATATACCTGGGCACCTAAGCACCAGTCTCTGGCTATGTCTGACCACCCTCAACCTACCTAGTGGTCTCTTCTACAGTAGCAACATGTTCGGAGGGTCCAATACTTTTCACTCTCTCAATCTCACTAGCCTCTTGGGCATGCTCATCTGCAATACAACTCCACCTAGCAGACTCAAACTATTGCCTCTCTATCAACTCTGTCTCCCATCTCATAGCATCAGGATCATCAATCTCAAGATGGGGCTCTTCCCAAAGGTGTGGAGTAGTATCTCCTTAGAAGAAAAAAGATCAATGAATGCCTCAGTAATAGTGTCGAGCATTGAGATTACCATTGGTATTGTTGTTGCTACTCTCATCTCATCTCGGAGCAACTGGATCTCTGTCTCCATAATAGTCAAATTAAGAGGTTGGGCTAAAGTATGGATCTGCTCTACTCTCCACTCAAATATATCTATGCGGCCATGTACCGATTCAAGTCTCACCTCTATAGTGGTTACATAATGTGTCTACATGCTACTCTGCCTCTAAAATGTTCTGGAAAACCCAAGGCCTTATCTGCTGTAATAATTGAGTAAACTGGGACTCAGTACGAACCAATCTCTGCACCATAGTCTGAATAGATGTTACGAACACGTATACCATACCCTGTGGGGAATGTATGTACTGCCTCTGGCATATGAGTTGTAGATGGTGGAGCGGGGCTCCTCTTTATATCTATCTCAGACTATGGAGTCCCCTTAACATCTAGAGCAGCAGTAGAACTAGAAGAACGGTGGTGCTGCTGTAATGAACATATCTGGTATACACACTAGATGATGTGGTGCTCACCGGAGTGACATCGTGATTCTCATAAGCCTTTATCAGGTAGGCATTTAATGTCTTATGAACCTCGATTAGAGTATCCACCTGGTGAACAATCTCCACTCCCACGGCTATGCATAGCCTATAGATCAAATACGAGAAAATGATTCAAGTCCACCTTATGAATCTGTTTGGAAATCAATCGGGCCCAATTAATATCTTAGCCATCCAAGATACTGGTATTCAATACTGTGTGATCTGATGTGAGTGTATTATCAACATATGTTGGCCTGATTCGGGAATGCAATACAACCCAACAAAACTTTCTGGTGAAGCTGAGTGAAGCCTTGATGATTGTTGATGGTGTAAAAATCTAGTCAGGGTCCTAGCACTGCTCAGCAGTGTGATCATCGATCCATATCATGAAAGTGCCCCTATGAATTGCATCCCTCATTAGGCCCTAGTCCTGAGTCTGGATCAATCTCTAATCATATTCAGTAGTGGAAACTGGAGCCTCATACTGGGGACCAAATAGAAATCAATGAATGGTGGCCTTGGATATGTTGACCTGATATCCTCTCACCATCGTCTGTGTTAGCCAGAGATGTGCAATATATCTCTTTCTTTTCAGGGTTGAGTGTGCAATGGTGGCATCATAATAAGCGTAGAACTCTCGAACCATCACTGGGGAGTACTTCCTTAAATGAGCTTCCAACCACTCAAAACCATAGCTAGCCATAGTATCTTGGAGTTCTGGGACACTGTCAAGCCCAATGGTGATGAGTCAGGGCTCCTTTAAAATAGTATGTGTTTATAGACCTCACTCATCATGATGGAGGTCATCTCTATATACCCACTGCATTCCCCGTATACACCATCTGCTAGTCAGCAAATATAGAGACCAGGATGGTACTGGTGGTGCGGGAGTGGACTTTGCAACCTTAGAGCTAGACCCTTCTGATGAACCAGAGTATGCTCTTTGCCTTGATCCTGACTCCTCTGTAGAGGAAGTAATTTTTATTGAGATGCTTTGTCTGTTGCCTCCCTCATCAGACCGGGGAGGTTGAGCAATTATAGCCAATGTGTGGGATGACACTATCTATCTATTAGTTGCCCGAGTGTTTTATGGCTCGACACTCATATTTGGACTAACACCAAGCTTCTCCACCGAGTCACTAGTCTTAGGAGCGGCCTTGGAGTCTGTGGGCTTGTCACATAACTGCTCCCTCATGGCCTGTATCGCATCTACCTTGCATCGCAAAGCCATAGTACATGAAATCATAGTATTAACACACCTATTATCCCCATGAGTACATGTAAGAAAAGCAAAACGTTATCAAAAATGGTGACAAAAGAACCTATGAAGTCTTGTCTACGAGACATAGGGAAAACTATGGGTCATAGAAGGCCTTTATAGGTGGCAGCGTACATTAACACAAGTTACTGAAACTTCACCTATGAGACCAAGTACGACTCGTAGAACAAACTACAGGTCGTAGATTGAGTCATAGATGTGGTTCCAGATTTAACATTTTGCAAGCATCACCCTATGAAACCTGTCTATGGACTGTAGACTAAATCACATCCTGTAAAAGGTTTCGTTGAATGGAATCTCAGAAATCCCCAAGCTATTGGCTTCACTCACGAAGGGCAACTATGGCTCGTCGATTAATCCACGAGCCGTAAAAGACCTTCGTAGTGTGAAAACCACCTAAACCTGAATTTTCTATGTCTATCAAATGGATCCCAAGATGAGATCATCAACAGGTCAAAATAATTATACTCAGCACTGAAGCAATAATTTCATGCACTTAGACAATCCCAACAAGTTCCCTAATGCCTCACATGTGACAATCATTCACTACCTCGTCAAGTGTCATTTTACACATTTAAAAAAACATTTCAACCACTATTTGATTAAAAGTTATGCTACTATGTGAACACACACAACCACATGCCATTTTCTAAATAATGAGTTCCATATACTTCCAACAACATGTGATTACGTGGCTTCAAGAAACAACATTCAAAAATGACACAACTAATTTCATTAAGCATATCAACACACATTCTGGCATAATATGGTTCAAAGTAAGGGTGACTACTAAATTAATATTAAGAAAATATTATTTCACATACAAGGGAAACACCTATTTTGGGCATATGAACTTCAGAATACCATACCCAATAACAACTAAACCTAATGATACCAATTTCAGTGATATACAAAAATTAGAGGTAAGAACATACTGAATTTGGATCACAAAGTTGAGAAATTGAAGGAGGAGACTGAGATGGGTGAAACCCTAGGTGGTCGGAGTGTCACCGAAACGTTGTCAAAAAAGATGGAGGTTGGCCAAATGGTGGTCCGAATTTTGGGGTAGGAGAAAGGCATAGGGTATTTTTGAGAGATTTAGTAAGAATGAGGGATAAAAATTTACCCCTCTTATTTTTATATTGATCGGGTTAGGTAACAATTGGGCCCAGGCTCTACGAAACCTCGACTATGGGTCGTAGAAGATTTTACGATCTGTAGAAACAAGTTTCATAGTAGGCAAAAATTCTAATATGTGAAATTGGCTTCACGGACCTGTCTATGGGTCGTACATGTACATACAACATGTAGATTGGGTCGTAGAAGCCCCCAACACTTAGATAATTTTAGAATCTTACTTGGGGTCCATGAGCCCCATTCACGACCTATAATTTTATCTATGGTCCATAAATTTGGCTCGTGGACTGGAGTGCATAGTAATTTTCTCATTGGAAGTGTTCTACGAGACAGTGTATGGGTGGTGGCGTGAACCACGGGCCATAGAACCAGTCGTAGAAGCACTTCTTATCATGTTTTTAGCCCAAGATGGCAGACTTAGCCTTGTACCTATCTTTCACAGAGCACACTGTTACCCTATAAACCACCAGTCCAAAATTATAACCAAAACTTTAAAATGAAACTACCTGTATGTCCAAAAAGCTGGAAAAAAACAAAACAAAAACATCACTAGTACATCAAATATCTTGGGTTGCCTCCTAAGTAGTGCCTGATTTATTATTGCGGCATTACTTGGACCACTTGATTACTCAGGCTTCATCAAGGGCCCAAACGTCCATCTTCAGGTCGTTTGGCCTCTTCATCGACTGATAGATGTTGAAGACGACTTCTTCATCATTAAATTGAAACTTGAGTTGGCCTGATTCCATATTCACTAGTGCTCGCCCAGTCGCTAGGAAAGGCCTTCCCAAGATGATTGGGACTTCAAAGTGACTTCACAATCAAGGATCATTATGTCTGCGGGGAATATAAATTTTTCCACTTTGACAAGGACGTCGTATAATATCCCCACAGGTGTCTTCACCCATCCTGTCAACCATCAACAACCACATGTTCGTAAAAGTATGGGCTCCTACGCCTAGCTTTCTAAATACCTCAAGAGGCACTAGATTGATATTGGCAACTAAATCACATAATGCCTTTGTGAACTCAACATCTCAAATGGTGTAGGGTATGGTGAATTCCCCAGGATCTTCGCGCTTCTGCACTAAGGACCTTGTTGCTATTGCGCTGCAATGTTGAAGTTCTTGAGAGAGCTCTTGGCTCATAATCTGCTTTTTGGTGACTAAGTCCTTCATGAACTTTGCATACCTGGGCATCTTCTCTAATGCATCGATGAGAGGGATATTGATGGAGATTTTATTCAGCATACAGATGAATTATTGGAATTTACCTTTCTCCTCCTTCTTGAGTCTCTGAGGGAAATAAGGGGGAGATCTAGGAATAGGCTTCAACTTTTGTGGCGTTACCACTACATCACACACCCTATCCTTGGCATGAGCATCTCATATCTCTACATCCATACCAGCATCAAAGGGTCAATGGTTTGTTTTCCACCCTGTGTAGTCACTACCATACACTGCCCCTTATTCTTTGGATTCTAAACTATGTTGTTGGGCAATGTACCTTTCTGGCATTGGTTCAATTGATTCGACATCTAACCAAACATATGTTCCAGCTTCTTGATAGAAAACATAATGAGACTCGATTTTCTGATTAATACTAGAGATGTCAAATTTCATCCCCTTCAAGGTCTCATTTTGAGCGTCAACTTTCTTCAATAGTCAATTGAACATCTGCTAAGTTTGAGATCTACCAACACCAGAGTCTCGATTATGTGGTGCAATATATGGACCATTTTTGTAACCATCTCTTCGTTCCCAATCAGTATCTATATCCTGGCCCCTATTCCTGTCATAGTAGCCTTCTCGATTATTGTCTCTGAAAGTGTCATCTCTACTGAAGTTCTGACCTTAGTTTCCTTGACTTTTGCATAAATAGTCCAGGTTGTACCCTTGGGCATTGGTTCGGAAACCCTCCATCTGATCAGTGATGAAGCAAGTGTCCTCCTCATAATAAGGCTCCTGATACATGAGTGCTTGTGGAGGCTGATGAGTTACTACATTCACACACTCCTGATTCTGCTTCATCAACAACCCCATATTTGTATTAATCCAAGCTAACTCCTTCATTATCTCCTCATTGATCTTTCCTAGGCTGAATTAGTGCTAATTATGAAGGAACTTTTAGTTGTCAATTTATTTCTCGTTCCCCATGCATGGTGCATCTTGACCACTTTCTTTAACAACTCAACAATGATTAGAAATGGACAATATAAAAATGAGCCTCCCATGATAGTATCAACAACATCTTGGCTATTTTCATCTAGGGCTCAGTAGAAGATTTCCACAAAGGCATTAGCAATAATCTTTTGATCAGGGACACTTCTCAAGAACTTTGTAAATCTCTTCCACGTGGTACTGATCGAATCACCATTCAACTACTCTAAGTTGTTGATCTAATCCTTTAACTTTAACTTTTTCAACCTAGGAAAGAACCTCTCCAAAAAGACCTTTTGCATGTCTGCCTAACTGGTGGTTGAACTCTGTGAGAGCTCAGATAACCATACTATCGCATCACCTGTCAGAGACAATGAGAAGAATAGAGCCTAATCACATCCATGGATAGATTTTGGTTGCCTATCATATTTTTGTAAATGAACACGACATTGTGTAGATACTTATGTGGATCCTCTGATGGCGCGCCTCAGAACAATCATCTATTCTGCAGTATTTGAAGTAACCCACTCGAAATAAAAAAATTTGTGCCATACAGTAAGGGAGGTAACACAATAGCTCTAGTGACATCTATTGTCATGGGGTCAAGCCTGTATTGGTTCCACGTGTTAGCTGCGGCTTGAAGATCCTATGGCGGTGGTTTCACATCCTCATGTGGTGGTGGGTTATCATTATTTTGATTTAGTGATGCATTTGTGACAATATTTACAACATTATTCACATTTTTTTGGGCTATTCTTTTTAGTATTTTCTCATTCTCAGGGTTAAACGGAGTCAAGGGATTGCCTCGACTATGAATGTTTTGCATATATTACACATGTATGCTACAATAAAACAAAAACAACAAAAAATATAATTTAAGGAAAAAAAGAGTTAATTCACAAATTACTCAAATTAAACCAGTCTAAGCTGTATTCCCCCACAATTATGCCAAAATCTTGATGTCCCCCAAGATACATCTCCTTTGTGAAGGTTTTAGCAGTCGCTGTGAAGATATATAACCTAACCAAGGTTATGGTTGAATCCTACAAGGAATATGGTCAAACAAGGAGTAATTGCAAGCAAGTCGAGTGAATTAACGTACTTATCTCTGAAAGGATGGGGTTTGTAATTTGCAAGAAAGTAAACCTAAACTAGAACAACTATTGTGTAACCAGTTAGAGAAGTAACTAGGGTATTGTATTCCCTATGAATTCCTAACTTGGAATGACCAGACAATCATAATATTTTCTAGTGTGTAGCATGCAGAATGATAAGTTAAGTTTACCAAACCCTTTAATCCAAGCGAGAGTTAAATTTTACTATGTGATTTGATCTATCCCCACAGTGTGACATTACTAACCCTTACCTATTTTTCTAGTACAACCTCCCCTTGATCTAGACGATTGGTTAGACGAGAGGGATCACATCGAATCCTATTAATTAATCTCTTTTCCCATTCATTACTACCTTGATACAGTCAGTAACAACTAGGTGAGTTCTAACATTGGCCACCATTATAAAGGTATTAAAAGGAAGAGAGTTAATTAATACATGTGTTCACACTTTCTAAGAGTTACGGATTATCCAGTTTTACCTTGTTAGTCTTCATGGTTCTCACATCCCTAGTTTTGGATTTAGCTATGCATGATCATTGGAGTTGAAGAAATCATGTTAAGAGATAGCATAATTAAATACTTACAATAATGGAATTAAGAACACGGAATCACAATCTTCTCCAAGAAAATCACAACGTATTAATTCAAAGTAAAAGTCATAAAATCTAAAGTCACAAAAGTGTTTTTCTATTCTCTAGTGCGTCTTTCTGTCGAAAAGACCTAAAACCTATTTCTAATAATTAAAAACGAAATAGAAAAACTTAGTTGGCAGCGTCTACGGGATGGGCTACGTGCCGTACAAAGCTCCATGGCGTGTACCTAGGCTTCGTACTCTGCATTTTTTAAAACTGAGTATCACTTCCATGAGACCTTTCTATGGGTTGTATTCTGACTTATGACCCATATAGAGTTTCGTCTGACAGCTTTTCAAAAACTAAGGTACAAAACCTAATCCATGACTCGTATAAAATTCAATGGATCGTCAGACAGTTTGTGGATGCAACTTTAGAAAATACGCCCTTCACTGAATCTCAACCATAAAACCTCTCTACGGCTTGTGGAAGTATCCATGGCTCGTAGAGTGTCTCGTAAGTCTTCAAAAAGCTGCATTTCTGCAGACTTTCGCTTAAAATCATTCCAACTCCTGTAATCCTACCGAATAGACATAAAAATACATCAAACCCACTAACATCGCTTTGAGAACGCACAAAATCCTATGTTTTAAACATCAAAAGTGTTGTATTTTGGTAGCACATCAATATTCTTTGGCCTAACCAATGCTCTGGTGATATTTATTGATCTCATGAATAGGATCTTTAAACCCTACCTCGATATGTTTGTGGTGGTATTCATTGACGATATTTTGATTTATTCTTGGAGTGAAGAAGAGCATGTGAAACATTTAATGGTAGTGTTACAAATATTGAGGGAAGAAAGCTTGTCCGCCAAGTTTGACAAATGTGATTTTTTGTTGAAGTAAGTTACATTCCTAAGGCATGTGGTGTTGGGTGAAGGGATTAAAGTGGATCCCAAGAAAACAAAAGTAGTGAAAAATTGGCCTAGACCCTTGACTTCAACAGATATTAGGAGTTTCTTGGGCTTGGTGGGGTAGTACCAAAGATTTGTTGAGGGTTTCTCTTCAATTGATTCTCCTTGAAACAATTGACCTAAAAGAAGGTTAAATTTATTTGGATCAACGAATGTGAAAGGATTTTTCAAACCTTAAAATATAAGCTTACATCCACTCCTATTTTAGCTCTAAGAAGGATTAGAAGGGTATGTGGTTTATTGTGATGTTTCAAGAATCGGTTTGGGATGTGTGTTGATGCAAAGTGGCAAAGTTATTGCCTATGCTTCTAGGAAACTAAAGGTGCATAAGCGTAACTACCCCATCCATAATATCGAGTTAGCGACTGTGGTTGTTTCTTTGAAAATATAGTGTCATTATTTGTATGGGGTTCATGTAGATGTATTCACTGACCACAAGAGTCTCCAATATGTGTTCACTTAAAAATATCTTAACTTGAGGCAAATGATGTGGTTAGAACTTCTTAAAGATTCCGATATGAGTGTACATTATCATCTCAGAGAGTATGGCATGAAAGGATTGGTAAGAGAAGTTCATCGATTGGCTAGATTTGGCGGTTAGGTTAGATGAAGATGAAAATAGAGGTGTGGTGGTTGTTGATGGCTCTAAATCTTCCTTGATTGAAGAGGTCAAATCCAAAAAGACCTTGATCCCATTTTATTGGAATTAAAGTCATTGGTGAAGGAAGGAAAGGTGGAGGATTTCTCTCAATGGGGAGATGGTGTTCATAGGTACAAAGGTAGGTTGTGTATGCTAAATATTAACGGGTTGAGGGACTTGATCTTGAAGGAGGCATATAATTCATCTTATTCTATTCACCTCAGTTCTACAAAGATGTATAGGAATTTGAGAGAAGTGTATTGGTGGGGTGGTATGAAAAGAGATATTGCCATGTTTGTAACTGATTGTCACAATTGCAAACAAATCTAGGATGAACATCAAAGGTCGGATGGCCTAGCCCAAAATATAGAGATTCTTACTTGGAAGTGGGAAGAAATCAAGATGGACTTTGTGATTAGCTTGCCTAAGACTAAGAGGAATTTTGATTCTATTTGGGTTGTTGTTGATAGAATGACAAAATCGGCTCATTTTCTACTAGTTAAAATGACTCATGGTGCCAAGGATTATACTAAGTTGTATATCCATGAGTTAGTGAGATTGCATGGGTTCCATTGTCTATTATTTCGGATCGTGGTGCTCAATTTACTTTGCACTTTTGGAGGTCCTTCCAAAACGTCTTTGGTACTAAAGTCAAGCTTAGCACGACCTTTCACCCACAAATAGATGGTCAAGCCGAAAGAACCATTCAAACTCTTGAGGATATAGTTAGGGCTTATGTCTTAGAGTTTAAGGGTAGTTGGGATGAACATCTCCCATTTATCGAGTTCGCTTATAATAATAGCTATCACTCCAGCGTTGGAATGGCTTCTTTTGAAGCTTTATAGGGTAGACATTGTAGATCCCCGGTTGGGTGGTTTGAAGTAAGGGAAATGGCTTTATTGGGTCCAGAATTAGTTATGGAAGCTTTGGACAAGGTGAGGTTGATAAGGGAAAGATTTAAGATGGCTCAAAGTCGGCAAAAGTCCTATGCCAACACTAGGAGAAGAGACCTTGAATTTGAAGTCAATGATTCGGTGTACTTGGAGGTTTTTCCAATGAAGTGTGTGGTATATTTTTCCAAGAAAGGGAAGTTAATCCCTAGGTATATAGGGCCTTACCAGACCTCGAGAAGAGTTGGTAAAGTTGCATAGGAATTAGAGTTGCCCATGGAAATGAGCATGGTTTATCTGGTCTTCCATGTTTCCATGTTAAGGAAATGTGTTAGAGACCCTAGTTCCATTGTGTCCATAGAGAAGGTGAATATTGAAGAGAATTTGACTTGTGAGGAAGTTCCAGTGGAAATCTTGGATAGACAAGTGAAGAGGTTAAGAAACAAAGATTTAACATCTGTCAAATTCCTTTGGAGGAACCAACAAGTCAAAAGCACCACTTGGGAAGCTGAAGTTGACAAGAAGAAGTGATACCCCTATCTCTTTCATTCTAATCAATCTTGAGGTATTATGATCTTTCCTACTTAAGAACCTTCCTTCCTTGCATGTCATTTCCATGTCATCTATGCATGATTGTGTGATTTTGACGTTGCATTGTAAATGTTATTAGAAGTATGTTTTTTTGAAAATGTTCATGATGTATATGTTGCATTTTTGCATATTATGCATGTATTCTATTCCTCAGAGCTTTCCTTTAGAACATTCGAGGAAAAATATTCCCAAGATGGAGATATTATAAAGACCCACATATTGGAAGGTATGAAAGTGCCTAAGAAATGAATTCTGGAATTTTCTAAGTGTGAGTGGTGTCTACGAGAAGGTATACGGACTGTGAAATGGTGTATGGACTGTACTTAGGTTTTGTGGATTTGAGGGTCCGATTCCAGTAGATCAATTTAAGATGGTCCCTAATGCATGAAGGGAACTACAAGTCGTAAGTGGTTCCACGAGTGGTAACTTGTGCTCATGGAATGGAGGGCAAACTTGGTAGAAAATAGTTTTCTAAAGCTTGGAGTATGAATTAAATGTATGACTCGTAGAGTGGTCAACGGTCCATAGGTGGTATCGTTGTTTGGGGTTTCGAAGAGGGTTCCCGAGGGTCAAAAACGTTACCAGGATGAGACCTCATTCCATAATTTGTGGATTGGACCACGACCCATAAATGAGGTCTCGTGGTCTTGTATGTTAGTTTTTTAGAAGGAGCAGTTTTGGCATTTTCTAATATTCTAAGCCTATGCTACGCCGTTTAATCCCTCAAATCAGTCACAGTCCTTTTCATCCCTATACAACCCTAAACAACTTCATTCCAATTTATTATAAAAAATAACCTAAGTCTAACTCCTCCAAATCACTCCAAAGTTCTTCAAGGCCTTCAAGAGAAGAGACCAAGCTAGGGTTTTGGATTTTCTTCATTCTCCAACAAGATTTTTATCCTCAATCACACCAAGATATGTGAGTTTTAATTTGTGAAGACCTTTCCTCCACAAAGCTAAACCATTCCTCTTCCCCATCTATTTTCAAGTCATAGAAACTTATAAATATTTTGTAAACTCTTTTATATGATGATATTATGAATGATTTATGTTATTTTGCCTTTATACACTATTATATTATGAGATACCATGGAAAAATATATGATTTAAATGAGGGTTTAATGATGCCCTAACAAAGCTTTATCTTGTTGTTGGTGGGTTACTTTGAATAGCTCTCAAAATATTATATCTTACTCCTCTCATGGCATTTACTTTTGATTTTGCATAGTTTTAAGCATATGTACATACACCCACTATATTTTGACCAAAGTTATATGCTAAATTTCTTATTTCGATGAAATCTTTATGGAAAGGTATGTGAACTACGAATCTTATGAATTTTGAAGGGCTATTTTGCATGTTATGAGCTATGAGAATATTGTGAAAGTTATGAAAACCTATATTTGATGTTATGAAACTTTGGTTTTGATGATCTACTCTATGATGATATTATGATATTATGAGACTTCATATATTATGACTATGAATCTGAATTGAGTATTCCTTGGGGTTGTGACTTAGCATAGAGAGGACCTTGGTAGATAATCATTGTCCCTTAACTATGTTGCCACCAGAGGATTGTGATTAGCTAATGAATCCATATAGCTCTTATTCTATTATTGACCAAAAAGGGTGGTATTCTCGTACAACATATTCTAATTAATGACAAAAAAGGATGATGTTCCCATAAGGTGCATCTCCAATATTAACTGAAAAGGGTATTATTTCCATAAGACATTTGTGAAATGCTCTTCGAAAGGGGGTAAGTGCCCGTAAGGTGAAGTGTTTGGTTTACCTAGGCAAAGTAGACCACTCTTTGTCTAGTGTGGAGTGAACATCAAAATTCTAAGTAGTATCTTGCTTGGTCTTATATGTTGGTTATGGTCCCTTCCTATCTATGTATGATATGTCATGTGACTTGATAGTTCTTCATGCATGTTCTACTTAAGCATTGATCTTTCATGTCATATTGAGCCTATATTTATTGATTATGATTATGCATGTTGTTTAACTTCAACTTATGTTTCTTGTTGCATTTGCACCCTTTTCCTACATGATCTGACCATGTAAGGACCGAATCTTGCATTCATCCTCCTCCTCCACATGGCTAGATAGATCGATTGAAGACTGCTATTGGTGAGTCCTCCACATTCGAAGATAATATCCACTTACTTTTATGCTTTATTAAGACTTGTCTATTTTGAATACCTATGTTTTGAAGGTGAGACTATGAGATGTCTTGGCCCCCATTCCACTCATGATTAGAGGTATTATTAGATATGGATATGATTATGTATGTGATAATCTTGACTTCATTATGTTTATGTAACCATTAAGGACATCCTTTAGTCCCCATTTCCCTGTATGTGTTGATGCTTGTTATTGATGATGTGATGGAAGTCCTAAGTCCCTATTGCCCCCATAGCATGAGTCATACTTAAAGTTGTAGAGCCCAACAACAATCAACATTCAAACAACGCAATGTGTGTGACAGTTTGGCACATCTCCGACTTCACTTCGGTGGTCAAAATGACCAAACATCCATGCACATGAAATTCACTCAATTTGAAAAAGAACAATGGGTGAAAATCACACACTAACCCACACTTAATCATCAATACATGCTTATACAACAATTGCTAAATTCACATGACTACCATGGCTATAAACTCATTCAAGTGATGGCTTACCCTTAAGAATGATGTCCCCCAATATATCATAGGGCAAGTTCACTTCGCTTAAAAGAATTCAGGGTTACTCAGACTTCACCCACAACCCACAAGAATAAGCAACACAACAAACATGTATATTCATTACATGCATTCTCATAATCATGGTACTACCTCAACTTAGGACAATCAAACAAGGTATCAAGGCCTAAATTAATACAATACACAATAGCATTCCACACTTGGGCAGCAAACTTATCACATCTAGCCCTAGTTCATATCATTAACATCATAAATTTCATGATTTGTCAAATGAATAAAAAACCCAAATAAAACACATATATATGAAGCACAAAGTTTTAGAATCACCAAAATGTATCTCCCACATGATTTCTATCAAGATTTGAATCACAAACTATGACTAACAAACTCACAAATGAATTTATTTTTGATAAATAAGTCATAACAGTCTCCAAATGAATTTAATTTTGTTCATGAAAAATGCTCAATCCAAAGTGAAAAACAAGGGGAAATACTATGGGAGAGTATGGCTTGCTAAGGAACTGAAAAGAAGGGAATATGAAGTGTTAAGAGTTAAGGCATTTGAAAAGCCTTTAATAGGTCGATCAGGCATGAGAATTTGGTGACGTCGAGTCTCTCCGCCAAACATGTTTAGCGATACGCCGATCATGTTTCTGATCACCTTTTTCAATAGAATGCAAACCTTTTTCTCAGCCTCAAAAGGTGGTGAAATTAACCATCGCTCAATAGGTTCGATGATCCATCGCATTGTAACTTGGATAGCTGAATTTGATAGTACCACAAGAGTCTTTAAATGACTCTAAAAGAAGTCAAACTAGTGATCGTTGTCTCAACTCGATGATCCATCGACCAGACCCATCAGTTCGCCCTTATTTTTTTCACCTCAAACCCTGCCTCTTCAAACCTATACAAATCAACATCCATTATTGAAAGAGAAAATTTTTACCAAAACACCTTGCGTTACCTCATAAGAAGCGCCTAAGTTAACGTTGTGGCATAATGTAGTTACTTTTTTCCCTCAAGTCACCCACATTGGTCTATCATTGATATCACCTGGAGGTCTTTACATGACGTTTTTGGAGTTTTGTAGATGTTAAACACCATTTTCTCATCATTCACTCTGAACCTTAAGTCACCTCTTTCTACGTCTATAACGGCTCTTCCAGTGGCCAAAAATAGCCTACCTAAAATAATTGGCACGTCGGTGTCCATTTCACAATCTAGGATCACAAAGTCAGCCAGAAGAATGAACTTTTCCACCTTCACCAACACATCATGAAGAATTCCAACTAGTCTTTAAAAGGACCAGTCACCATGACAAGTTGCATTGTTGTTAGTGAAGGGGCTTCCAACCCCAACTCCTCAAATATGGATAAGGGCATGAGATTTATACTTGTGCCCAAATTTCACAGTGTTGTGTCGAATTTGTAAGCTCCAATGGTGCACGGTATAGTGAATGCACCTGGGTCCTCTTTCTTTACAACTAAACCTTTTGTCAAGATAGCACTGCATTTATAGGACACCTCGATCATCTCACACTCTAAGGTTCGTTTCTTTGACATAGACTCTTTCATAAATTTGGTATATCCTTGCATCTCAGTCAATTCCTCAACCATGGAATATTTATCGATAGAGAATTGAACATAAAGAGGAACTTTTGAAATTTTGCATCCTCCTCATTCTTTTTCAATCATTAAGGGAAACAGAGGCTCAATATTTATCCGAGGTCGTAGCTGAGCTAACAATTTTGGGGAATACTCTTTTGGCATTCACTGAATCTTCTCTAAATTTTCTCTTTTTCATTGCTCTCAGTATTGCCGTGAGCTTCATCACTTTTACCATCTTTACCAACAACCACGTTCTCATCAAGATCAATACTTGCTTCGAATGTGCCTTTCTCATCATCTACCGGTGTAGGCTAAACATTTTCTACCACTCTTCCACTCTGGGTAGTGATAGCTAGGCACTGTTGGTCCCCACTCTTAGGATTGGCTGCTGTGTCACTGGGCAATCGACCTTTTGACCTTCGATTTAGGTGAGCTGAAAAGGTGAGCTGAACTATTACTAAGTTGAGTCCCTACGTGTTTAATGGAAGCTAAATTTGAAGTCATAGTTTGACTTAGTTGAGACACGTCTGATTTCATCTCCTTCAACACTTTGCTAGAAGCTTTAACTTTGTTCAAGATTCAGGTAAGCATGTCCTCCATCTAGAAATTCTTCGAATTCACTATAGAATCAGGAGTCTTTTCCCTATCATATGGTGGCACATATCTATCTCTCACCCCATCACAATCTCTCTAACTTGTGGTTGTTCTAGATAAGTTTTCTCTTGCTATCTAGCATTATTCTTCCAACCTTGATTGCTAGGTGGCCTTGGAAAGGTCAAGAACCCATTATTTGGTTGCCCATGTAGTGAACTTCCTCACTATAACCACTTTCAAATGGTGCAGCCTCAAATATCATGTCGCTATCAATCCCCACAACATCCACAATTTTTATGTTTCCTCCTATAAAATGTTTGGTCAAGATATCAAGTTGTGTCAATATCTTAGCCATATTTTTATCTCTCTCTTGATCCCTAGAAATCTTCTCCTTAGAAAGACCCCAATGACTAGATAAGATGAGGTCATCCCTCGTATACCAAGCTCAATTGATTTTGTCATGTTATCTAGGAGGTCGCAAGTTGCAACGAACGTTTGTTTCATGATTCCACCTCTTACTAATTGGTCAGCCATACCTTTGTTTGTAGCATCTAGGCTCACATAGAAGTATTGTAATAGTAAATTGTCTGGAACTCCATGGTTCGAACACTGCAGCAAAAGTTTTTAAAATTAGAGCCATGTCTCATGAAATGTCTTACCATCAATACACTTGAAGTTCTCGATACTCCTTCTCAGTTTGACCATCTTTGAGGGAGAAAAGAACCTTTTGAGAAAATTCTCTTGAAGTTCCTCCCATGAAGTGATTGAATCTATAGATGGCTCAGCAAACCATCTCACAGCTTTACTAATGATAGAAAATGGGAAAAGCCTTAGTTTAATGGATTCTTGTGGCACTCCCTTAATGTTGAATGGGAGACGGACATCAACAAAGTCCCTGAGGTGTTCATGGGGATCCTCATGTCCTAGCTCTCCAAACAGTCCCTACAATTGAAAGAGTTAAAACATAGTACTTGTCACATGGAAGTTAGCACCTCCAGCCAGTAGGGGCAGACAAATGGCACCCATGCTTCCCACTTGATCCTAATTATGCATATCATTAGTTTTACCCAAGTTTTCACCATTAACATTCCCCATCATCCTCTATCTTGACAGTTATTTCTTCAAAAACAAAAACAACAAAAAAAGTAGTAAAATAATTCTAACTACAAGAACAAAGTTCAACAAACACTTCAGTCATGAACAAGCACTATTCCCCGGCAACAACGCCATTTTTTATGTAACGCTCAAACCCACTACTCAAAGGAAGCAGATACAGTTGTCATCAACATAATAACCCTACAAGAAGTTGGGGTTGAATCCCACAGGGAATGGTGGTTCAATAATCGAAATTGGACTAAGCAATTGTAAGTTCTAGAGGGTTATAATAATTTAAATAAGAATTTAACTACAAATATCTAAATTAATTGTTTAATTAGCAAATTAAAGGAGATGTTGGGGATGTGCAAGTATGGAAATTGATCTACTAAGATGGGTCTAATATTAGGCTAATTGAGTTGATAACGACTGAATAGGCTAAATTGCTTGTAACTGATACGCCTAAATTCACACCTCAATTGAAGTGCAAAGCGGTCGTTGACCAAATATAGAACCCAACTAGAGTTGGGGTCGATCCCACAGGGAATAGCGTGAAAATACAATTAGAAGTACTTCGTCTCACGTGCAATTCTTATTTCCAGAATAACGAGGCAAAATGAAACTGGGAATTTTTGTAATAAGTTTTAAACTAACAACTATACTCTATGAATCTCTATCTATTATGACTATTGGAATTCAACAGTGACTTACTAGACTAGGTTTGTGGTTCCTATGACACCAATTTCTATACTCAAACTTAGGGCTTATGTGACTGCAATTCCATATACAGAGTAAGTAACTAGTTAACACCTAATTCACCTTCCAGTCCTTCTTAGGTGTATATCGTCCCTTACCTTCCAGTCTCAGAACATTTTACTTATATTAACTTACTTTTCACTCCATGATACTCTCACCTTCCGGTCTCGAGTACTTAGACTAGGTTAAAACCCCAAATTCTGCCCCAAGATTCTTTTCCTAATCACTACCTCCCTTCCGGGAAAACAGTGAATACAGGGTTACCTGAATGCGTCGACTCATTAAGGTTTAAATTCAATTGAAGATATCTTGTGGTGTACACGGTGATCACTCCCAACGTTAGCCCTAAATTTGCCTATTTTCTTTGGTAATCAAGGTCCCCACAACCCTAGTTGTGGGTTTAGCCTAGCATGCTTGAAGAATCTGGATTAAAACAAGATGAAGAAAACATGATTTACACTTACGATTGAAAGATCAACGAAATCACAACTTGTAATTGCAACTCAATGAATCAAACGCAGCAAAAAGTGTGCAAAAGTAATATCTCAAGCTAAAATCACCTTGTTCAATCCCTAGCAGTCGTAACTACCTCAAAACGACCTAATAAAAATGTATTTATATGATTTAAAACAAATCCTAAATAAAATAGAAAAACCGGGCGTCGGCACGCTAAATCGACAACTACACGGACCGTTTAATGTTCAACAGTCCGTGTCACCTTCCGTCTGGATCTCCTTAGCTCCTGGGCTTCAACCGTTCATCGACCAACTCACTGCCTCAGGCCACGACTAGCAGTAACGGACTATGTACCGGTACACGGTCTGTGCAATCGTCCGTCTGAATTGCCTTGGTATGTTTCTCGAGTGTACACTTTGGCCTTGGTTCTGTGATGTTTAACGGTGCATGAAACGGTCCGTCAGTCTTCCAATGGTTCATCGCACGATCCATTCACTTACACTTAGCCTCCATTCCTTGGCACTTCCACGGCTAACAGTTTGCCATGTTTAACGAGCAGGTACACAGCCTGTTAAAGGTTACACGGGCCATCACTCCTTCCGTGTGACCAGACTTGTATCATTTTCTCCTCACTCTGATTCGGCCACTCTCTGCCACCTCTCACGGCTAGTCTCACGACCCGTGCAAAGTCACACGGCCCGTGAGTTCTGACCATTTGAGGCCACAGTTTGCCCAGTTTTTGGGCTTTTCCTTCATGTATCCATGGTGTTCGTGCCTTGCCTGATTTTCCTGAAAATGCACTACACAAAACATTATATGCCAACAATTTGCTTGAGCACTCGCAAAGATTTCACTAGAAAAGCATCAAATGATGAGTGCTTTCGTGACTCATCAACACCCTTAACTTAAAATCCTTGTTTGTCGTCAAGCAATAACACACAAACATAAACTCCCAATAGCTATCGTGCAACAATCCCTCCGTTAGTCAGAATCACACTTCGCACCCCACTTTCACATGCACATACACCCTAACAGACTTACACAACTCTAGTTAAGCATCACACTATGTCCAGCTGATCTTTTTATACTCAAAATTCACAATGGTTAGTCAGGTAAGCATTAAGAGCGTGTATGAATGGTTCCCTCACCACAAAGAAGTCTCACACACAGTATATATTTGCAAAATAGAGACTGAAATGTAGGCACTCACGCTCACAACAGATTCTCAATTAACACACAAGTATTGCCCATAGGCTTGCCCTTATTTTCACCACCTTGGCTCTTGAACGACCTTGTTAGGATCACTATAGTACTTTCGTGGCTTGTAACGTAGGCTCAGGTTAGAGAGTGGTACATTTAGGATCAATAGTGACTAACTTGACCTCTCCAAAGCACTACTCAGACTTAGCCCTCACTTCGCACTACCAAGGTCCAATTTTCCACCTATCTCCACATGTTTCGGGAAGCATCGCCAAATTTTATTTTATTTATTTATTTATTTATTTTTATTTTTATTATTTTTTTTTAGCTTTGCTTCCTCCTTCTTTAGCTCTTTCGTATTCCTTTTTCATCCCCATTCTCTTTTTTATTTCTAGCTTCTCCTAACATAACCACCCTCAACTTAGGCTTTTTGCCTATATTGAGGTGCACAGTGTCATTCTGACAGGACCAGGGCCAACAAAAGCCACACTCAACTTAGGTATTACCCTTCCGTGAGGTGCACAATGTCCTTGGAGAGACTAAGGCCAATATCAGGTTTTTCATCAGAATAGGCAAGGTGAGTTGGGTGATTGAAAAGGAAAAGATTTGTTACGGCTCAAATTTGTTGTTCAAAGGGACAATTTCATTTGGTTGGTCAATTTAGGCTAAGTGACTTTTCACAAGAACGGCCTAAGATCCTTTCCTAGATCAGTCATTCGAGCATTTCAGTAGGACTAACCAGGCAAATTCTAGTTTACAAGTGTGCCAATTGGATTCAAACAATATGCTCATATGCACATGGCACACATCCTACGCTAATTAACTTCTAGCTAACCAAAGTGTTTTTCTCGCTCATTCAAAATCATCAGCCAGACAATATGCATAACCTTAGCACAAGGATCATTAAAAGTCGTTAGGGCATGCATTATTGTGATTATCATCATACCAACTTAGGATTATTACAGAACCTATTACAGACCATATGTTTATGCGAATTACGACCTACACATGCCAGTTCTACTAGATAGATCACCTGAGAGAAAAGAAGCATGGCAACAAAAACTCTCAGGTGACAAGAATGCCCCACCCCCTCCAAAATGACGGTGCATTGCCCTTAATGCACAGAAAGTAGAAAATAGAAGAATAACAAGGGCAAGAACATACCTGGGTCACCCTAGGCGTCGGGCTGATCCGGGACATCAGCATGCAACCCTCCAATGGGGTCGTCACCCTCAATGTGTGGTCCATCGGCAGCCGCACTTCCTGACGCTCCAGTTTGGGCTGCCTCCAGTGCTAACCTCTCCTGCTCCTCCTGAAATGTTGCCGCTCTCCGACTAGCCCGAAGTGTCTTGCACAACTGTTTGGCTTCCGCATCTTGGGGGTCCTCCGACGGGCTATGGCGTTGGTGCCACTGTTTATCCTTCCCTTTTCAGTGAGAAAGTTAAGATGGTTCCGCAGGGGCTGCTGCAGGGGCTGGAGGTGGGGTAGCCCATAATCCCTCCAAAGAAGGAGCTGGAGCAGGGGCTAAAAAGATGTCCATGAAGGACTCAGCAGGGGTAGGTGGCGGGGGTGCATTATATTTAGCCATAAGCACGACCATCTGATTCTTTAAGTCGGCAACTATGGTAGCTATATTGAAGGTCTCCCTCCCTAACAGATTATTGATTTGCTCCTGGAAGTAAGTCTCCAAGCCAATAATCTGGGAATGGAAGACTGCGATCTCCTTGCGCCACTCGGAACGCATAGACTCTGCATGATTCTGTAGTACCTGTGGTATGCGCTCAACTATCTGATCCACAATGGCCCATGTCTGTCGTTGCTCATTCACCAGATGGGTCAAGAACACATAGGGCACATAGACATACCCTGGAGCTGCAGTCGCCTGGGAAGCGCTACCCCCAGCCTGCTCTGATGCACCACCTGTCGGGGGTATCCCCGTAACACCCTCTAAGTCCATGGGCTGAGGTGGGTCTGCTTGTGGAAACACTGGCGGAGCTTCGTAGCTCGCCGTCCTTATCCGGGAGAAGGGGTTGTTGACATCTTTGATCAAAGAGATATTTACCCCCGCTGTAGGATAGGTCTTTCGGTCCAAGTATCGGGTGACAAGAACCTGGGCCCATCGGCAGAGAGCTCTGATGAGGCACGAAAATGGCATGGCCGAGCGTTCACTGAGGGCCCTGTCTCTCATTTCTGTAGCGATGACCCGCCCGACATTGATGGGATATCAGGCGATGAGGCAAGCCACCAGGGAATCCTGTGATAACTGAAGAATGTTGTCATTGAGCGTGGGTCGCAGATGAGCTCGTACCACAGACCACCAAAACTTAGCCTGAATATTTAGGGAGGCTTTCGTAATGAGGGTTCGTGGATCATTTACCTAAGCAGCCTCAACACCCTACATAGCAATTTTTTGGGCGATCCATGTGACAACGTCAACTCTGGAGGCAGTG
Organism: Solanum aculeatissimum; assembly: GCA_038996855.1. Classification (NCBI taxonomy): domain Eukaryota; kingdom Viridiplantae; phylum Streptophyta; class Magnoliopsida; order Solanales; family Solanaceae; genus Solanum; species Solanum aculeatissimum. The sequence goes on along the minus strand of JBCEWC010001924.1, from coordinate 12,990 downwards.
TCAGCTAACAGGGCGGACTCAGAAACCTAGTTGACTTTTGTAGCATAGAGTCCGTCCCTTGGTGGTCTATACTCTGGGACATGTAAGAAACGGTTGATAGTTGCCTCAGAGATATCCACCTCCCATCCCCGAATGATCAGACTGGGCAAATGTTGAACCTGTCCAGCCATGTACCTTTGCAACCGTCGTGAACCGCCCCCGTTGCAGTGAGTAGATCTGCTGCATATGCTGAGTAGAATTCCTGTATGAGGGCAGGCCCATAGAATCCGGGCCGCTGGGTCATCCATCCAAACTCGTGGAACTCAAATGTGGCCTTGATATCCGGGACAGCATCAAGGTGCTCGGTGAAAATGATCAACTCTGGGATCACTAGGCGCCTCTAAAACCCTTAAAGCCTTTAGTCAGCCCATTCAAATAGATTTACCTACTGCCGGGATTGGACCACCTGCCACGGAGGAACAATAGAGTCGTCCAGGCCTCCTCCTCATTAGGCGCACGAGCAACAGCATCGTGAATAGCATCATCATCACTGTCCCTAAGCTCGGCATTCGCAGCATTATCTGGGTGTGGTGATGTATCAGGATCAGATGTGTGTTCTGTATCCTCAAAGTACTGCACAGCATCTCCCTCTGCATACTCCAGTAGAGGCGCCCCTAAGGAAGAAAGTGGATTCGCCTGCTGGGTCGTCCGGGCTCGAGTCGCGCGGGGGGTTGGGGTGAAACATTTCCAGTGAATTGAACGGCCACCCCCTCAGATGACTCTGAGCCCGAGCTACTTCTTGTTGGTGAACTCGAGGACTCGGTGGGAGAATCACGAAGTCTGGTTTGTCTGCGAGGACCCATCGTGCGTGAAAGCATAAAACAAGTATCATTAGTCTTTGAGGCTCATCAGTCAAACCAAGACTTGACGAGTACTCAGACTTCCTCGTTAATAGTACTACGTGACAATGACCCTTAAGAGTGGCGTCACCCGGTCTATCATCGGGACATTGCACGTGGTACCCATTTAGGTAACCACAATAAATATGCAGCAACAACAATCAAGCAAAACAAAAATAGTGCAGGACAACTGGACGAAACAGTGCACGGGCCGTGTGATGTGGAACGGCCCATGTACTGTCTCGTCTGGCAGGACTTTTGTAACACTTTGTTGAAGGGAAACTGGACGGAACCTCACACGGACCGTGTGATGTGGAACGGTCCGTGCAATGGATCGTTTGCTTCATCATTGCCTGCTGTTAGGTCAAATCCAACAGACAGCTGAACGAGCTGTGTACCGTGACACGGTCTGTTAACCGTACCGTTGAACTTATAGGGCAAAATTGTGCAATGACAACTTGGAAATTCCGGCCAACACCTTCACCGATTGAAACAACAACAACTCACCCAACAAATGTGTCCCCAAATATTTCAATTTCGACCCCCCACCAAATCTACAATTGACACCCTAATCTATAATGCATATGTCAAGATAACCAAGGGTGTAACAATGGTGGGCTTTACATCCTCACCATCCAATCCTTCACACGGTGTACACCCTAATTTCAAGAATTGAAAGACAACACCAAAAGTGTACTTACTTGACTTTTATAAAATTGGACGGTTGATGACTAGTACAATGCTCGTTGTCGAAGGAATGCCCCACTTGAAGTACAAGATAGATCGTGAGAGGGTAAGTGATTCGTGAAGAAGGAGATGTGAGTTGAGGAAGTTGGGGAACTTTGAGAGGGATTTGGTAGGAGAGTAAAAATAAAAGTGTAAGAATGAAGTTTTGGGGAATAAGGTAGGTTATACATGGTCAAAACTGTCAACCCGCTGCGTCATGGTGCCCTAGACGGACCGTTAAATGGTACACGGCCCGTCTAGTCATCCGTGTAACTGGACTTAACACTTTAAATCATGGTTGTGCAGTGGGTAGGTTACTGACCTACTTCACGGTTTGCCTGACGTTCCATGTGATGACACACGGCCCATTCGGCCATCCGTGTGAAATTACTTAGGGACATGAATAATCCTTGCCCTGGGTTGAGACACTGTCACACTACACGGTGGGCTGAACAGTCCATGTGAGACCACACGGCCCGTTTGACCCCCCGTGAAATGTGACTTGTATAAATTTTACAATATTTCAGTAGGGGTGATTTTGTCCTACTTCACGGTAGGCCTAACGGTTTGTTTAACTGAACATGGCCCGTTAGGCTTACCGTGTGAAAGGACTTAGGCAATTTCAACTACATGTCCTTTTTATCGAAGTTACTGCCTCACTTCACGGCAGGCCTCACGGTCCGTGTAGTGTCATATGGGCCGTTTGGCCTCCCGTTCAATATGACTTGGCATTTTCTGGACCTATGTCAGAGGGACAGGTTACTTCCTCACCTCACGGTAGGCCTCACGGTCCGTGTAGTGTCACACGGGTCGTTTGGCCTCCCGTTCAACATGACCCAACCTATATACACTTACCTGGAAGGCTGTGGTGACGACACACTTACAGGCCACATGCTGGCACATGGGTCGTGGGTAATGCCGAGCCACAAGCCTTAGCTTAGCTAGCAAGGATCCCCCGTGACTTTCTGTGATGCCTATTTTAGCTTATCAACCTGCCTCTGCGACAACAAAAACAACAACTAATGACATACGACTAACGAACCATATAATATAAAAGCTAAAACAAAAATTATCAAAACATGGGTTGCCTCCCAAGAAGCGCTTGATTTAACGTCGTGGCACGATGCAACTCCTTGACTACTCAGACTTCATCAAGGTATAATACCTCTATCACCGTGGCTTCAGACGCCGCACCCATATATAGCTTGACTCTTTGCCCATTCACCTTAAACCTGTGTCCATTATCTGATTCTAATTCCAACCACCAGAGGGGAAGAATTGGACCACCTTATATGGGTCGGCCCATCTAGATTTCAACTTACCTGGAAATAATCGCAACCGAGAATTGTACAGCAGCACCCTGTCTCCCACATTAAAGCTTCGTGGGACTATGTGTCTATCATGGTGTGCCTTCATCCTGGCCTTGTACAAAGTAGTACTATCGTATGCTTGTAACCGCACCTCATTTAACTCATTTATTTGATCCAACCTAAGATCGGTGGCTTCATCTAAATTCAAGTTCAATTTCTTCAGTGCCCACAATGCCATATGCTCGAGTTCCACCGGTAAGTGACACGCCTTGCCAAACACCAATTGGTATGGTGACATACCGATAGGGGTTTTGTAGGCAGTTCGGTAAGCCCACAATGCATCATCAAGCTTTCGTGCCTAATTAGTCCTCGAAGCATTTACGGATTTTGCCAATATCTCTTTGATTTCCCTGTTCGATACTTCGACCTGGCCACTGGTTTGCGGATGATAAGGGGTGGCGATTGAATCTCTATCTATTATGACTATACTCTATGAATCTCTATCTATTATGACTATTGGAATTCAACAGTGACTTACTAGACTAGGTTTGTTGTTCCCATGACACCAATTTCTATACTCAAACTTAGGGCTTATGTGACTGCAATTCCATATACAGAGTAAGTAACCAGTTAACACCTAATTCACCTTCCAGTCCTTCTTAGGTGTATATCGTCCCTTACCTTCCAGTCTCAGAACATTTTACTTATATTAACTTACTTTTCACTCCATGATACTCTCACCTTCCGGTCTCGAGTACTTAGACTAGGTTAAAACCCCAAATTCTGCCCCAAGATTCTTTTCCTAATCACTACCTCCCTTCCGGGAAAACAGTGAATACAGGGTTACCTGAATGCGTCGACTCATTAAGGTTTAAATTCAATTGAAGATATCTTGTGGTGTACATGGTGATCACTCCCAACATTAGCCCTAAATTTGCCTATTTTCTTTGGTAATCATGGTCCCCACAACCCTAGTTGTGGGTTTAGCCTAGCATGCTTGAAGAATCCGGATTAAACCAAGATGAAGAGAACATGATTTACACTTACGATTGAAAGATCAACAGAATCACAACTTGTAATTGCAACTCAATGAATCAAGCGTAGCAAAAAGTGTGCAAAAGTAATATCTCAAGATAAAATCACCTTGTTTGATCCCTAGTAGTCGTAACAACCTCAAAACGACCTAATAAAAATGTATTTATATGATTTAAAACAAATCCTAAACAAAATAGAAAAACCGGGCGTCGGCACGCTAAATCGGCAACTACACGGACCGTTTAATGTTCAACGGTTTGTATCACCTTCCGTCTGGATCTTCTTAGCTCCTGGGCTTCAACCATTCATCGACCAACTCACTGCCTCAGTCCACAACCAACAGTAACGGACCATGTAACGGTACACGGTCCGTGCAACCGTCCGTCTGAATTGCCTTGGTATGTTTCTTGAGTGTACACTTTGGCCTTGGTTCTGTGATGTTTAACGGTCCATGAAACAGTCTGTCAGTCTTCCAACGGCTCGTCGCACGATCCGTTCACTTACACTTAGCCTCCATTCCTTGGCACTTCCACGGCCAACATTCTGCCATGTTTAACGAGCAGGTACACAGCCCGTTAAAGGTTACACGGACCGTCATTCCTTCCATATGACAAGACTTGTATCATTTTCGCCTCACTCTGCTTTGGCCACTTTGTGCCACCTCTCACGGCCCGTGCTAAGTCACACGTACCGTAAGTTCTGACCGTTTGAGGCCACAGTTTGCCCAATTTTTGGGTTTTCCTTCATGTATCCATGGTGTTCGTGCCTTGCCTGATTTTCCTGAAAATGCACTACACAAAACATTAAATGCCAACAATTTTCTGGAGAACTCGCAAAGATTTCACTAGAAAAGCGTCAAATGATGAGTGCTTTCGCGACTCATCAGTAACCCATGTTTCAACTACGACAACATAAGTGTTTCATATGAATCAGTTATGACAACATATGTGGACTGCCGAGGACACACTTGGCCTAAGAAGTCACAATAAAACCCCTAAAACCTTAGTCATTGAATCCATGGTTATGGCATTCAATAGAAACCCTAGAAGGTTTCAAGCCATTATATCTATTTCACACTCCAACTACTCCAGTTAAAGAAGTAATTGAAGATCTGAATTAGATCTCAAGTTTGGAACCTTGAAATCATAGATTAAACGTAGGAATTGTTATAAATTCACTCAAATTAACAATAATAAAGTCAAACTTCCAAAGACCTAACATATAAATCAAAGACCCATACTATTTACAAACCCCTAACATGGGGAGTTTAGCCACTCATGCTAGAAAATAGAGATTTAATACCAAATATAGCAGTTAAGTTCATGGGTAACAAGATTGAATAGAGAAAAGATGATTAACACCAGCAAATCTCCTTAGTTTTGGTTTTTAAAAGCTTGAAACCCTCTCACCCTTTGTACTCTTCAACAAGGAATGTTCTATGTACTCCACTACTACTATTCTCTCTCTAAAACTAAGAAGAATAATCAGGGTATTGGTATGTACAATGTCATTTCCAAAATTCTTAAATAGTCCATGCAAGATTATGAGAGTTTGTGCACCAAGTTGCCACTCGGCGATCAAGGTCGGCCATCATCGAGCACTCTGGTGATGCATCGAATATGCATTTGACCGCTTTCCTATGAAATTCATTACAAACCTAAGTCTCTGCATTATTGGGCGATGGTTCTTCTCTCCATATATCATGTTCAATAATGCGTCAAATTTCCTTCTACTTTTCCCTTCTGTCATGAGCTTGGGGTCCTGAGTTCTGTAACATTAGGCGGTCTCCATGGTGAGTAGGCGATACGCCAACTTGATTTGGTGATATCAATTCAGACTGTCTTTTAGGCATGAAATTGAGTCTTGGGTTCTGGAATGTTAGGCGGTCTCACTGATGCTTCGGTGGATCACCGAATATGTCGGGGATGGCTTTTTTATCTGCCTTTTCAACACTTCTGCTCCTTTTCCAAGTCTTGTTGAGTATTGTCCACTTGTGCACTTTTAGCTCCATTCCTGACACAACACATGCACATTAGTTAGTAATTGGAACAAAATAGCACATTAAGGACATCATTTCTTTATATTATATGCCCAAAATGAGTTTGAGATTTAGACTCACCATAGATCCTTGTCCACCTTGTTTTTGCCTACTTTGGAACTTGTGACCTCCACTCCTTTTGTGGGAATATCCCCCACCATCGACCCGAGCCCTCTTGGACCCCCTTGCCCTTTCCCTTAGCTCTTATTCCTTTATTTTCTCTGCATAGGTCATCAAACGGAAGATATCCATCTTCGTTACTAGCATAGCCGTCTTGGATTCCTTAGATACCAAATTTTATACTCCAGAGATGAATTTGTTTATACGGGCCCTCAAATCTGCAACCATGAAGGAAGCATACTTGGAGAGCTTGGTGAATTTGAGAGCATAATCCCTCACACTCAAGGTCCTTTTGTTGAGGTTGATGAATTCTTGAACCTTGGCCTCTCACAATTCAATTGAAAAGAACCAATCAAAAAAGGCACACTTAAACTCTTCCCATCCCATGGGATCCACTCCTTGGCCCCTCTCATCCGCCCATTACTCATATCATATTTTGACTACCCCCTTGAGTTGGTAGGCTACAAGCTCATCTTTTTCCTTCGACAAAATATCCATAATAGCTACTATTTGCCAGGCTTCATCAATAAAATCAATAGGGTCCTCCTTCTTCTTGGAACCATGGAACTTCAGAGGGTTCATTCTCATAAAGTCTCTAACTCGAGTAGCCAGAGTAGGCACTTGGGAAGGAATGGAGATCTCGCTATTTACTTGATTGGCCAATGCTTGGGCCAACATAGTAAATGCAGCTCTAAACTTCACGTGAGACATCTTATCATCTTGTTGCAGCAGAGGGGCTTGTTGCTTGGGAGCGCCTCTTTGGTATGAAGCTCTTCTCAGCAGCATAATCTAGAAATAATCAAAGAGACCATCGTTAGTTATAGGAAAACCTTAGCCAACTCTAAAGGGCACGACATGAATAGGAAAGAAGGGAAGACTTTCCTAAACCGTCTCATAGCCCCTCACTCAAAATAGTGGCGTGCTTCAGAACCTTGAATAAGACTCTACTCGACGTGGTATGCATGGATATTCGAGGAATATTTTAAAACCTCATGTTTTGATGCTAAGTTTGTAACGACCCAACCTAGGGCCTAGTCATCACACAACGAATGAGATACCCCAAAACGCCTCACCCAAGCTATCTTTAATATCTCAAGCATTCATAGGCATAAAACTTAAACCATTTACGAAATAAGAATGAGGAAGGGACTATGGGCAACATACGACAATGAAGCAACATTAAAAAGGAAACATAAATAATTATCCATAAAAGCATATCAACTAAATCGTAGATGAACGGAATCAGTAACAATCGGTTTCCATCAAATAGAAAAAACTCCATACATAAACAATATAGACTGTAAAAGCCTCAATAGGCTAACATATACATCAATCTCTTAAGTACAAAGCAAGAATGAAAATGGTAGAGACCCGAACTAAGGGCTCACCATAAAAATACTAGTCTCGAATGCCTAAAAACTAGCCACGAGCCGATTGAGGAGCATTTGTCCCTGCATGGTTAAATCATGCAGGCAAAATATTCGTTAGTACTTTTGGAATGTACTAAGTATGTGAGATGCAAATGCAAACATGAAATTGTAATGTCATCATTCATAAATATGAACATGCATGGGACGATAAATGGGACTTTAAATATGAAATTAAGCATGGACAAGGAATATGGTATCAAGATGAGTAAAAGTCATGCACACAAAGGACTATATGTGATGAAACCATATTATAGAATCATAAACTTATGGGAATGGATCGTAACCGACTAATACCATATGAGCTACTACATGGAATCCAACATAACCCCCTACGTTGGCACAAGGATACCACTTGTCGGGTGGAACTCCATCACTTCTCATACACCTTTACATAACATAAATGGCTTACGTAGATCCACTAGCCTAGCCTACAAGGGTGATGTGCTATCGAAATACAACACTTTTGATGCTGAAAACATTGGATTTTGTGTGCTCTCAAATTGATATTTATGGGTTTGATGTGTTTTTTATCTTTATTTATTAGGATCATAGAGTTGGCATGGTTTTGGGGTGAAGTCTGCAGAATTGCAGTGTTTTGGGAAAATATGAGGCACTCTACGGGCAGTGGAGATGTTCACAAGCTGTAGAGTGGTCTTGTGGAAAACTCCAGTGAAGGGCCTATTTCAAATATTCACTACACAACAGAACAGATAAGCTATAGAAGTCTATACGGGTCGTGAAATTGGTTTCGTGCCTTGAGGATCAAAGATGAACAGTTGCAGACAATGGCTCAAATGAATCCCAATACGGGCCATAAGTCTGAATATGGCCCGTAGGAAAGTCTCGTGGAAGCGGTGACCAGTTTCTAAATTTAAAGTCTATAAAACCCCAACATGGGTCGTGGAATCATATACGGCCCGTAAACATGCTCATGAAGCCTGCCGACTCAGTTTTCCTATTTTATTTTTGATTTTTTTTACTTAATATAATTAGTATTTTAGGTTTCTTTTATGAGAGGAAAAAGGCAGAACGACAGAAAAAGAATTGTAAAACTCTCTGTGTGATTTTTACATTAATTCCATTGCATTGTGATTTTTTGAAGATTGGGATTTATTGCACTTTAACTTTATCATCGTAAGTGTAATTATGATATTCTTTAACATGATTAATTCATCTACCCTGATTATGCTTATCTAAATCCACAACTAGGGTTGTGAGAATCATGAAGAACTAATAAGATAAAATTGAATAATCTGTAATTCTTGGAAGGTGTGCATGCATGTATTAATTATTTCTCTTCATTTTAACTATTTTTTAATAGTAACCAATGTTAGAACTCACCTAGAGTTACTGACTGGATCAAGGTAGTAATGAATAGGAAAAGAGAATAATCAACAAGATTCAATTGATGTTTTCTTGTCTAATCAACCAAACTGAACCAAGGAAAGGTTGTATTGGAATAATAGGTAAGGATTATTAATGTCACACTGCGGAGATAGTTCAAATCACGTAGTGATATTTACCTCTCACCTAGATTAAAGGGTTTGGTAAACTTAACTTACTAGTTTGCATGCTACACACTAGAAAAGACTGTGATAATTTGGTAATACCGAATTAGGGAATCATGGGGAACACAACACCCTAGTTACTTCTTCTACTAATTCTACAACACTTGCACTAGTATAGGTTTACTTTTTTGTGAAATCATAACCACGCCCCTTTCGGGAGATAAGTAGGTTAATCGCCTCGAATTGCTTTGAATTATCCTAAAGTCTACCATATTCCCTGTAGATTCGACCCTAACCTTGATTTGGTTATATTACTTAGTAGCGACTGCTTTAACCTTCAAAAAGGAGGTGTAGCTTGGGCGACATCAAGTATTTTAGCATATTTTTCAGCGAATACGGCTAGACTTATTTAATTCAAGTAGTTTGGGAATTAATCCTTATTTGCCTAATTTCACATTTTTGTTGTTTTGATTTTGTTTCAGCGTGCAGGTGTAGTGTATGCACAACACTCGAAGTCAAGAAAATCCCTTGACTTTGTTTGACCTTGAGATCCAAAGGATGCTAAGGAGAATAGCCCAGAATAATACGAATAACGCTCCAAATGATGCAGTAAATACAACATTAAACCACAATAATGACAACAACCCACCACCACTAAATACACCACCATAGTTTCGTCAAGTTGTGGCTAACCAATAGTATCAGTATCGGCTTGACCCTATGGTGATGGATATCACAAGAGCTATTATGTCACTTCCACTACCGAATGACACAAAGTTTGTCATCTAGAGTGGGTTGCTATAAATGATACAGAATCGTGGGTTGTTCGTGGGCTTACCTTTAGAGGATTCACATAACCATCTGCACAACATTGTGTTTTTCTGTAAGAGCATGATGGGAAACCAAAATTTGTCCAAAGATGTTGTTGGGATCCATCTTTTCTCTCTTTATCTAACAGGCAATGCAATATTATGATTATCTGAGCTCCAACAGAGTTTAATCACCACTTGGAAAAAATTGCAGATTGCCTTTTTGGAGAGGTTCTTTCCAATCTCAAAAAAGTTGAAGGTGAAAGCTCAGATCAACAACTTTAAGCAGATGTCTGGTAATTCACTCAGTACCGCGTGGGAGAGATTTACAAAGTTTTTGAGGAGTGTCTTAGACCACAAGATCATTGATGAAGTCCTAGTGGATATCTTTTACCGAGCCCTGGACGAGAATAGCCAAGTTGTTGTTGATACTATCATGGGAGGCTCATTTATAGATCCGTCATTTCAGGAGGTTGTAGAAAAGATGGAAAGAGTGATCAAGACATATACTGCATGGGGGATGAGAGATAAGTCAACTACAAAATGCTCGTTCTCGGTTAGTACAAGTTCGGCGCAAGCAGGGGAAAGTGAGAAGGTGATGTAAGACCTTGCTCGGATTAATACCAATATGGAGTTATTGATGAAGCAGAACCAAGAACATGTGAATGCAGTATCTCATTAGCCTCCACGACCAACCATGTATGAGGAGCCTTATTATAAGGAGGACACTTGCTTCGTAGTAGATTAAATGGCGGACTTCCATACTAACGCCCAAAGGTCCAACTCTGCCCTATCTTTTTTAGATCAAATTTGCTGAAAATTCTCCAGTCATGTCCTTCCAGAGCTGGATAAGTGATCTTCAAGGGCATATCCCCCATCCATTCTTCCCAACACTCCTCAATCAAATCTATAACTATTGTTGCTTGTGCAGGAGTAACTAGAGAACTTCAAATTATAATAAAAATGTTATCAACTAAGAAAGACCAGAAGTCCATATGAGCCAGGTTGATATTAACCAAAAAGATACCTAATCAGGACTATTAACGCCAAGGTCAAGGAAACCAAGATTGGTACTACAACAGGGATGATGCGTTCAGAGATAACAATCGCAGAGGTTACTATGATAGAACAAGGGGACAAGAAAGAGATGTTGATTATGGACGCAGTAAAGGCTACAAAAATGGTCCATACATCCACCACATAATTGAGATTTCAGGACTAGTAGCTCTAGAGTTGAAGAGATATTTGATCGTTTATTGAGAGTCTGAGTTGATAGTATAATCAGTGTCATGTGTGTGGCCTTATTTGCATAATTCTTATACTGTGTTTTAATTCAGAACTTGCCCTATTACTCTGACTTAGACTGTAGATTAGTTGGTTAGGAAAGGATCTTAGGTCGTTGTTCATATTAGTCCACTTAGCCTAAATAACCAACCCAATGCTTGATGTATCCCTTGATCCAAATATTTGAGTCATGCATGTACCTTTTTCTTTGTAGTCACCTAAGTAACCAAGACTTGTTAATTGTAAAATCTTAAAATTGGCCCTTGTTCTTCCTTGAACATTGTACACCTTGATTTAGGCAAAACGTTTAAGTTGAGGGTGGCTACCAAAAGTGGCCCTGGTTCATAGGTTAGCTATTATGCACTTCAACTCAGGCCAAAAGCCTAAGTTGAGGGTGTCTAGTGTAAGGGAGGTCAAAATAAATAGGGTGGAAGTTAGTGATGCATAAAATAAGGAAAGAATGTGTTATTGGTGCCAGAAAAGATAAGAAGATGCCTTAATAATGAGATAAAAAGAAAAATGAATGTGAAAAATAAAAGGCAATGAGTTGAGAACTAGAATAAGGCACCCAGAAAAGCTTGAAATAGGAGAAGGGGAGAAGTAGTAAGAAATATCAGTGTTGGTAGGGCAAAAGTGCAGAAAACGTAGTATCAAGGAGGGCCTTAAGTCACTATGTTCCCAAAACATCATACCAAAGCCCTCTGAGCCTACATTACAAGCCAAGAAAGTCCTATAGTGATCCCAACCCAAGTAGTTGAAGGTCATAGTCATGAGTATAGGGGCAAGCATATGGTATTGAGCATAGTTTTTGAATATCTATTATGATAGTGAGTGATTTTTGTGTAGTCCCAAGCATTGAATCTAAAAATATGATTATAAGTGGGATATAACAACCCAGAATTTTGAGAAACTTATCTATGCTTAACTCACTAGTTTCCAGCTCGTCTTAAGTGATTTATGATTGTTTGGTCCTCACTTGTCAAGTCTTGATCAAAGGAACTCATTTGGATAAGTTTTGCATGAAGATTTGTGGAAGCATTGACTTTAAATGACCGTATGTCTTAGCACAAGATGAACTAGGTGGGACATGACCAATCAAATTGAAGCTCTTTGAATTATTTTTCCTACTCACTTAGTTTCACTTGATATGGAGTATGGATGAAGAAGTTATGGCTTTTTTAGTAAGACTGTCTATGCAGGGATTTTTTTGGAAAAATTGACTAAGGCATGGCACTACGGGACCCCATAAGGGTCATGAGCCATCAAATGGCTCATGTAGGTGTATCGTGGTCCTTAATATAAGGCGTAACAAAGTGGTTTGTGAAGGTCTTGACCCAAGGATTGATTCTAAGTATGAAATTACCATTCTGGAACTTTGTGTCATGTTGACGAGAGGCCAAACGGCCTGTGGAGCCTTGGAAGGCTCGTGTGGCTGTTGATCATGCAAGCCTTTCCTGCTTCATGACCAAGGCAAGCCATACAGACCATTGGACAGTCCGTGAGCTTTCACACGACTCGTGAGGGTGTCCGTCAAAGTGTTGGGGTGAGAATTTTCTAAGTATGGGATTACCATCTGAGACCTTCGTAAGTGAAAATTTTTCAAAGTGTTGCTCCATGGATGGGGTTTACGAACAGTGTATCCTTACATGGTCTATGTGGTGGGTTTTCTAGATGACCCCTGGCAGCCTTTAAGGGCTCATTCATTAATGGTTTAATTATAATTTTGGTGATTCCCTAAGGTTATTTTAGTCTTTCTAAGCCCTCCTAAACATATAATTTAGCCTATACACCTTCATTCCTATTCAAATTCATTCCAAACACTTAGATTGTTCTTCACTCTCTCCTAAAAGCT